>VUQH01035932.1:20451-35138 GCA_015106775.1 Etroplus canarensis | reverse complement strand
GCGCGCACACACACACACACACACACACACACACACACACACACACACACACACACACACGTGCTAAGAACATACCCCTTACACCATTACGCCTGCCTGAAGCATTAAGTCAAGGTTGGATGGAGACATGTTTTCATGATGTTTACACCAAATTTTGATACTAATATCCAAATGTCGCAGTAGAATTCGAGATTATTTTTCCAATCTTCCACTGTCTAATTTGGTGAGCCCATTCAAATTGTAGTGCCAGTTTTCAATGCAATTAGCTGACAGATGTGACACTTGGTGCGGTCTTCTGCTGCTGTGGACCATCTGCTTCACGGTTCTATGTGCTATGCATTTAAAGATGCTCTTCTGCATGCTTGGGTTGTAATGAGGGTCTGTTTGAGTTTCTGTTGCCTTTCTCTCATCTCAAAGCAATCTAGACATTTCCCTCTGACCTCTGCCATAAACAATATATTTCCATTAAGAGAAATTTTGCTCACTGGACATTTCCTCTTTTTCAGACGATTCTAAGATGGTTGTGTGGGAAAATCTACATAGATCAGCAGTTCCTGAAATACTCAGACCAGTCCATCTCGTACCAACAATCCTGCCATGTTCAAAGTTACTTCAATCATCTTTCTCTCATATGCTTGCTCCGAATTTCAGCGGGTTCCATGTGATTCAATATATGGGTAGATGAGTAGTTGAACAGATGTATTTAATAAAGTGGCTGATGAGTGTATACAGGTTTAAAAGTTAAATATTATACAGTTAATATAAAAAAGAAGATGAAAACAAATGTTATGAAAAGCAATCAGCTGGTCATATTTAAATAAAATCAGACATTTAGATCAGTTGCACCATGTAAAGATACTTGCATTTCACAAAACTGCTATCCATGACAAGGGCAGATGTGTTTGTCATCCCAGTTCTCATATTTCTTCTCAGCACAAACAGCCAAGCCATGCATCAGTTCTACCTGAGTGCCTCCAAATGTAATTTCACTGTATAATTAGATAGACACCTAGTGTCTGCTATCATTGTCTGTGCATTAACTTGAATTGTTCCAGTTGCTGTTAACATTGTTTTCAAAGCCTTACCCTAAACACATTTGTATTTGTGCTTAAGTACTACTTTCAGTTAGCATATCGTTGTTTAATTGTAGAGTAGGAAGAAAGCCTCTTAAATTATGCTACTATATCGTGAGGTTGAGCAGAAATGGCAGACATCGCAAAACACAAAAGGACTTGATGCGTGTTTAGACATCTGTAAGTCACCCGTTGATCTGCACACTGCCTTTTGCCACCAACAGAGGCCTGCAGCTGTAGTCGTAAATCATTTATTGTGTTATTACAGAAATCATTTACTCCCTTTTCTTTTCATAACATTCAAATCTCTGCTTTTCTAATACCCATACTAAGAACCTTCGTGCATCCCCTGAGGAACGCTCTAATTTACTCGTGGTGCCATTGTTAAGCAGACACCTTGATGATGGAAGACCTCCTGTACACAATATGGGATTTCAAAATGTGTCAAGTCGGGTGTAAATCTTAGTGCTGCCTCTGGTGAAACAGATATTAATTTGAAACTCTATGCTTGGCGGACTGATGGTCTCTTTTTCACGTGTATTTCAGAATGAAATGAGTTCTCTGCAGGCTATGGCAGAGGTGAGAGAGAAGGCATATCAGACACTGGATTGGGCTCTATGGTATAATCCTTAATGAATTCCATTCTTATTTATGACCTGACAGGGCACTGTAACTCACCTCTCAATACATACTGAATGAAATTACTACAGCTATATAGCAGCAATTGCATGTCAATTGCTTCTGAAACAAAAGGTTACAGATGACAATCAATCAAAAACTCCATCAGAAAGTTTCGAGGTCAGAGGAGAACCACCACATGTCCAAACAAAGAATCCCTCAGATCAGTCTTCTGGTTTATCTTTCAGAAATAGCCTTAGTTGATGACAGACAGAAAATAGGTTGGGCCTTCTCAAAAAGGTTGTTGTGGTTTTAGTTGTGTTATTTACGGAACTACAGGAAGCGAAAAGAGGATAGTTCCATCTGAAGCACTTTAGAACGCTTTATTAAAACATACTTCATATTGACTTCGAGTGGAACTTGATTGTTCATATCCCAGCAAAGGAGAACACTATAAATCATGCTTATAGTATACAGCACTCTATGAATATATTATTCTTATTTTTTATTGTTTATGCCTTTGCATTTTTATAAAATTCCTGCAATGCTTCCACAATCCTTATATTGGGACAGAAAAGGAAAAATAGCAGTGATTAAAAAAGGAAAACTTACCTCCAGAGTGAGCTTTCAGTAACAGCCCCCAGGTTGAAGTCATAGAGCTTAGTCAAAATCAGGATCACCTACAATATAACAGCAATAGACATATTTAATTAGATGACAAGAGCTGCATTAGAAACGCTTTCATAAGTGCCTCACCAGCACACATTATCTGTCTGAACACTAATGACTTGGAATAAATACAACATGTCCGCTACATTTCTTTACTAATAAATATCAACCTCATACAGTATGTTATCCCAATGACAAGTGATCCTCATGTTGTCAGGAAATGTCAGTCTACTGGTGGCAGGATTTGAAAAAAAAAATCCATGAGTGCTGTCAGGAGTTGTGTCTGTATCTCATGTGGAATGATACCTACATGACAGCAAAATCTGAACATAATTGTTCAGTGAACAATGAAAAGAAATGTAGACAGTAGCTGCACTGCACCATCCTCTCTCATTTCTTTTTTTTTAAACTTCATCCTTGCTTTTACCTTCAAAACACTGAAGTAGTTAAACTGCAAAAGCAACAACAGCTCTCAAAAGCTGATGGTATATATTAGGGTTTTTTTAAAAACTTATTTTACTCACTGGAAGATGTCCAGTTGCAGTTTAGGCAGAACGCCTTTGCTTATTCTCTGAGGATAGTTGGACAATGTGTTTCTGGGAAAACAAAAATGCAGCCCATAAAAGCCTGTCAAGGCACAGAGGGCAGAGTGAAATGGTGTGCAAACGCATTATTGTCACTCCAATGGCATTATAAATGACTTCCCATGGGGATGCTCATAACTCAGGACAGAAAGAGGGGTAGGGCAGTGAGCTTGGGGTATTATATGCAGGGAGGGAGAATAAATGTGGATAATTACAATCAAGGAGTAGAAACATGACATAATGATGATTTTATTTTATTTTTTTAAAGCCATGAAAGATAGGTCATAAGCTCAATTACAGTGAGTTTAAATGCATTAACCTTAAGGGACCCGTGGAACGACTCATTAAACTGTAAAAAGCCACACAAGACTCAGAGGAACAATGACACGCATCTATGACTGCTTTGAAAATGTTAAAAACCCAATTGACCCACAATTTAGCCATCAAATGGCCACTGTGCATGGCTGGGACTATCTGCATTACAGGTTAATTAACCAATCACACAGTGAGATAAGCATTTGCATAACTAAATGCACCATGTCTGCAAGGTCCTACGCTGGAGTCGGAATCAATTTAGAGTACAGACTTAGTTAAATGGCTGTGATGTTAGTCCTAATTGCTTGCTTTGAAAAATAGATACAAGAGAAAAACTCCAACCAAACTGTTGATCATTTGTCTTTTCAGTTCTCTTTTGCTAGCAACAATGAGTCTGTGTCATGGGATATTATAAATACTACAAAGTAAATTGAATCTGGAATTGATTTTATCAGTGTCAAAGTAGAGCAGTTCATTCTTAACCACAGGCATTCAAATATCCAGCAAAGCAAATTAACTGAGAGAACAATAAATGGATGTTAACAGTTTTATGGGTTTCAATCACTTCTGCTAATATGCATGTGAACTCCAATTTAATCAAATACACATAAATATAGCTGAGGATGTAAAATAACCTAAAAAAGTAGCCCCAAATGGCAAAACTTGATAACAAAAAGCCTCTCGGCACCCAGGCTGTAATTGCCATTAGGAGCTCTCTCTTAACGGTTGTCAACGTGTTTGTGTGGTTGGCTCATTAACAAAAGCTGACCCACTGAAATGGGTCAGTGAAGATCTACCTCAGGGACCAACAGACTAGTGAGGCAGCTGACTGTTTGGATGATTTGTCCCTAAGTGGATACATCAAGAGTACATCACTAGGGACTGCATATTCCCACGTCTTCAACATTATTGATAGGCTGTGCATCTGTGACTCAAGTCAATAGGGAGCAACTACTATACATGCAAATGCTGAGACCAGTAGGGAGAGCACAAGACTTGCACACCAGATGTTTGACTTTAACTATGAGAACGAAGGTGCATTAAACATAAAACTCTGGGAGTTTGTGATGCAGCCTTACATTTATGTAAATACCGGGAACAAACAAACACAAAATGGCTTCCAGAATTATTTTGAGCCTTCTAGGTAAATACAATTCTCCATGCATATCATCGCTCACTTGCATACATGAAATTAAGTAAGGACCCTGGAAGGCCAAAAGCAGTGCATTTATTCATGTTTATGTTTTATTGATGTGAGCAAAGAGAGCTTTGCCCCAGGAAAGTCAACCAATCATTTTTCAGATTGGCTCTCACCCTCCAAGGAGTTGGGTTTAGTCATCCTTTTATCCTATCATTCTATTCTGGTCGCTTTCTTTTCCTTCGTTGCTTCCTCTTTTTTTCTTTGATTCTTTCAATCTCTCTTCATTTGTTTCTTTCTTCCTTATGGAAGAAGGTCTCTAATTATTTTATTTTTTCTTTTTAAACCAGCATATTTCATTAGGTAGAGAGAAAAAAAGATTAAAAGGCACACCACACAGTCAGGTGCTTTTGGCCAAAGATTTTGACTCTCCTAGATTTTTGAATAAACAGTCCCTATGGCAACACATGTCGACAGCCATAATGTAATTTTTTTTCGCCATCCACGTACAGACCTACCAGAATTTTTCTCGCCAAGAATGGTCCTTAGAGGGTGATGATACATGGCAAAAGTATGATCGCTGTGTACAGTAGAGGCAATTAATGATATGTTATTCTTAATATTTACACTTTCTTGTGATTTCTGACTATTTGATAAACAAAAATGTCTATATTACACAAATAAATTGGAGCCTAAGTAACCAAAGTGACATAAAAACAAAACAAAAAATGATTTCTTTCAGGAAAACCTTGCCTACAAGCTCAACTTGCACAAAAAGCCAGAAAACATATGCAGTGACAGACACAGACCGTGTCATGACTCATGTCTCTATCAATCCATGTTTAAAAAAAAAAAAAAAAAAGGTCAGATTTGAAGGTCCTTCAGTGGGACATAAGAGGTAGCTCAAAACTCTGTTGGTGGGCAGAATATTTTCTACATAACTCGCAATTTAGGTATGAATCATCTCTCTGTACGGTACTGAAAATGGCTATTAATAAAATAAAAAAAGACTGTTGCTGCACATCAGCACAGTTGTTTTGTGCTTTCTAGCACCAAGCTTCAAATGGAACCTGTTGCTTATTCAGCCCCCAGTAAAGCATAATTAAGTTGGCACCCCTCAAATATTGTTTCTGTCTAATTGGGTAGTCAAGGGAAGAAAAGGGACCCTTACCCTAAACATTATACCTTCAGATTGTTGTTTTTTCTGCTCAGGAGTAACACATCACAGGAAGTAGGAACAATCTTTAGAAATGTAAGAAATACATCTACTTTCATGTCGATCTGGTACTGTTTTTGAACATAACCAGAGGGGACAACTGAAGGAGCTAAATTAATTTCCAAGGGACCCCCAAAGTTGATACCAGTGAACGATGTGAGCTTCATTGTAATAACACGGCTCACGGCTGATGCTCAGAGAAGCACTGACACATATCTGTATTTGTTACTTACCTTTAGCCTCTGAAAAGTTCACTGCTAAAATGATACACATTTACATTCTCATAAATACACATAAGCTTTTGTATATTGTACTGCAGGGTAAACACATTCATACAGAGAGCAGGCCATCTCCTGGGAGTAACCCTGTCTATTTAGCTCCTCTGAGCCTAACCAAAATATTGAAAGGTTTCAATTAAACACAAATTAAATAATTTCTTAAATAAAAGTTTTCATGAGCTGTTCTTTTTAACAAAAAAAAAAAAAAGACAACATCCCTTGACAGCAATCTGAGGGTCAATGTTTTGATCTTTAGAAATAGATTATGTCTGACTCAATAACCTGATGTATTCAAAGCCTACCTTTACTGACAAGCTTGCCTAGAATTTGTGTAGGTGCTCTGAGAGTTTGTGGTGTTTTACTAATGTCTAATTACAATAAATAGCATGATACTAGTGATGGACTGATAGAGTCTAGGTTTGAGGTCATTTAGGAACGGTGTCATCATTAGATAGTTTGCCTTCTCTTTCCCCTCAGTCCAACCGGTTGAGGCAGATGGCTGCCCTATCTGAGCCTTGTTCTGCCTGAGGTTTCTTCCTGTCAAAACCGGATTTTTTTCTCCCTGCTGACGCAAAGTGCTTGTTCATAGCGAATAATTGGGTTTCTCTCTGTAATCCTATAGGACTTTAACCCTGCAATATAAAGAACCCTGATTTGATTTGACTATTACTGTGAATTTGGAATTTTGCAAATAAAATAAAAAGTGAATGTAAATTAAAATATTAGCAGCAGGCAGCTGTTTACAGTGAAATACCTCCAACACACTCCTGTACACAAACTCAGCAGCAATCAACAGATAAACACAGTTTAGTGACTAGCTGTTGAAAACAACACTGTTTTACAACCAAAGAGTTAAACATATCCATTTATCTTGAAAATGTGTCATTAGTTGTTTGAACCCTTACATATCTTTTTCAGTGTTGTCCCCCCAAAATGTTGAATGACTCAAGCCAGCATGAAGTATACTGCAGTTAAACAGATCAAATGCAAAGACAGAAATAAAAAAAACTAGTGAGATACAGGTTTGTAAATATTTCAATGGGTATATAAAGGGATAAACAAGAAAATAGTAATTATTATATAACCTCATATTACCATGATAATGTATTTTAGAATTCCCGCAGAATAAAACAGCACCACAAACCCATATGGCCTATTATTTCAACAAATGGATTCTGGTAACGTATGCCTTTACAAAATTCCATCCATAATTTACATAATTTCACACCTTTGTCATCCCAAAAAGGTAATTTTCACCGTTACTATTTTAAATAAGAAGCAAATAAAGTGCTTTGAAAGAGGAAGTGGACTACAAAATGTGCAAAACCTGGGGGTGAGATATGTCTACTCAACACTGCTGATCCACAGACCCCCTAATGCATCCTGGCTATTTCCAGACTCCCAAAACTGGTATATCAATGTGAATACAGCAAGCTGTGACTTCATTGTTCACCTAACTACGCTCCATTTCTGTTGAGGCAGATGCAATCCTGAAGATACAAAAATAAAACCGGTTTCATTTGTTGTTAAGCTCATTACGTTCTCAACTTCATTAAGGAAAAAAAGACAGAAACCAAGGGCAACAAAGATGCAATTTGACAAAGACTGCTTTCTTTAAGTCAACTACCTAATTAATGTTGTAGATCTCCTACCTACACTAAACACATTTCAGGTTTGTTGTGGACTATCACTTTTAATTTTTATCTCTTGTGCTATGCATGGAAAAGATCTCCATGAAAGCAAGAGAAACATGCTTGTTATGTCTTTTGCTGAGCCAAATGGAACTTCCTTAAAACCTACCGGTGTAGTTGCAGAAAGTGATCTGTGTTTCAAAACAAGCTCAACTCTTTGTCTGTCACAACATATTCTACATAGTAGTCATAAAATGTTGTCCTTTTTTTGGTGTAAGATTAAAGATTAATATATTCATGCATCCATTAGAAATTATCTGATGCAAACACCTGCAGAGAAAAGAAATACAGTATTGGTTGCAAATTTGCATAAATTTCTTTAAGGCTTGACAGCAGTGAGGGCAAAATCAAGATGCACTGCAAGTGGGTGGAGGGAAGAAAAACACAACATCTTGATTGTGGCTCTGTGAGGACGTCTCCAAAGTAGAGCACTTAGTGGAGACAAATGTCTTTTAAGAGGAATGGTGATGTCCAAGAGAGGCCTTACTCTGTCCTCATCTTATCTGTGCACCAAATTGATTGTTTGTACTTTTGTGGGTGAAAACATACTCCAGGGGATGATGCTTTCATCAAGTAAACCCCAGCAAGTAAACCTTGCGCATTAGTCTGCTGTTTGTATGTTTGCTTATCCAAGAGACTTCTGAGCTTTGGTCATGCAACCCCGATGCTTCAAGCTTGAGAGGTTTCACCAATCAATTCAGTCCATTAAGACAGGAAAATTAATGAAATGGGCAGAATATAAAAGGGTTTCACTTCAATACAGCTCTATTGTGAGGAGATTTTGTGGGTATGTTGGACTTTTTTTCTGCTAACAACAATGAACAATAAACTGTGCTTTTTGTCCTTAATAGGATAAAAGATTGTGATTGGTTTGCTTCAGTCTTTTTTTAAAGAAAACTTGGGGTAAGTAGTCACTGAAATATGTTTAATGGACTAGATATGAAAATATAAACTGCCATATTTTTCTTCCTCCTGTTTGAGATTATGCCCCAATGCACTGTGGCTTGCTCTAAAAAGGTGGAAAACAAGGAACACAATACTCAAGGACAAATTTGGAGGCAATTTTAGAAGTCATTTAAACGCTTTGACACATTTGACAAAGTTTTAGTCACATCCCATGCAATCTAAAATTAATTTGATGCATTGTAAGTGGTGTGAAGAGCCAAAAATACAACATTTGCATGTTTTCCTCGCACTGGTTTTTGATGCTGTGCCTCTCTTGATTACTCATATGTAGAGTTCATAGGTTGAGCGTACAGTACCGTGACTATATTTGCTCTTGTTGGTGTATTATCCTCTTATTCATTAAGCCACAAAAAACAACCAAGACTGAACATTTATCAGAGTGAAATATGGGAGCATAATATCTAGTACTAAATCAACAGTTACCAAAATTGAAAACTACTATTTTCATTTTGGAGAACTTTGTGCAATCTAGTGCCATTTAGTCATTTCTTCCAGTGTCTTATGTTCTTTCACAGCTTTGGCTCCTAATGGCTCGGCTTCTGCCTGGGGGGGTCTGAGCTAGAGCCAAAGGCGGTAGATGGTCCAAATTGAAATTTTGGAAGAGAAAAGCCCTCCACCTAAAATGACCCCCTTCACTGCCAAAAGTGCTTAGACTCAGCTCGTGGGCTAAATGTGTCCCACATATCATTTTGTCTTTCTTCCCCTGTTGCTTATTTGCATTTTTCATAATACATAGAGGCAGAGGGAGGAAACTGGTAAACATTAGTTTTGATAAAAATTACATTTATACACTACCTATTTTCTTTGCCAGTTACACTTTTCAGGGAAACACAAATGCTGCCAAGATTATGTTTGATGGGAAAGTTATTTTCTAGAAACTAAAGTACAATGTTCTTGTACTAAGCTGAAGCAATGGGGAGGAAGGTGCCCCCCCCTTTACTTTTCAATTTTGTGTTGCCAAATTGGGCTACTTTTATTTGACTGGCTGAGGCAGTTCTGTTGTGTCTTGTGTTAATTTGGACTATGTTTACTCTGACAAAAAGTTGTAAATACAGTGTAGAAAAGTCAGCTCCTTCTCCTCTTTATTATGATAAAGGCTGCTGAAAGATGAGTCAGTTCAGTAGGTATGACAATAACTAAGAAAGCCAAATGCTATTTTACAGCTCATTTGGGGTTAATTATGTTAAAAAAATAAAGCTTTTGGTTGACCCTTTGTTTTATTAACAACATTCATATTTAGCTATGGAGTGTAACACTTCAGTCGAACCAAAATCCTTTCTTCCACAGAGAAAACTTGAGATATTTACAATAATTGTTTTACTATTAAATATGTTTGCTCATGGCTTGCAAACTGGTGAATCTTAAAAGCACAGGTCTTTGAGAGAGAGTTTGTATCCTTAAATTCCAACATGGTATTAGGTTTACACAATACAGTGCAAACACTCTGCCCTGTGATTAGGGGGTTTCAGAGTCTGATACATGATAATATAGTAAACAAGTGAGATATTTAAATCATTGGTGACTTATTCAAAAATCTAACCAAGCCCAGATCTCGTCAACACTAAAAATGCCCTGTGCATTGATTACCATACAAACACTGTAAGAAAACAAGTAAAATATTTGGTCAGCATATTGTATTTTTGCTAAATATCAGCATCTTTTGCCTTGCCAGATATGTTGAAATTCCTTCTCCTTCTGGTAATTAAAAATAATTCATGCTATATTAATTTACTTTTAAAACATATTTGCATTACAAATAATTTGAAACTAAACATAATGTTGAGGAGACCTGGTTAACAATTCAACCAGTAAAAGGCCCATAGAGGCTATTTTGGTTATCATGTTGGCTATGTTTGATTATAAAAAAAAAAAAAAATTCTGATGTCTTTTAACTTGAATTGTGTTTATTTTTTGTTTGTTGTTTTTTGTAACAAAAAGCAGTGCAAAGTACAACAACCAACATGATAACATTTCAATTAATTCTGAGTGGCAAATTTAGCCATTAAAAGAAACAGAAGCAGACCAAAGAAAGACAGCAATGAACAGGAGTATAATCAAAGATGGTCATTTAAACCTTCTGAACAACACTATTTAATTACCAGAGTGTGTCAAGCAGAAAATCACTGCATGAAATCAGGACTTACAAGCAGTTTGCTTCAGCGGATGTGTGAAATAGTAACCATAGTCAAGTTAGAACATAATTGGGTTTTATTTAGCTTTTCAAATCATTTAGTCTCATCATGATATTTATAATGACAATTCCGATGTACTCCAATACAATCATTAACTCATGTAAATGATGTGTAGGTCTTGTCAAGTCTTGTCATAATTTCTGCCATAACTTTGATCTATTTTTATTTTCCCATTGATTTTGACTATAAGAAACATTTTTTTTTTGTTCACAGCAAAAGCAAAGAGTCATTTAAAATGATTTGTTACAGGATACCAATTGTGTGAGTAGTCTGTTTTCTAAATGTGTCATTTTGTGTTTGGAAGTTTTCCATCATCTCCATTGATTGCACAGTGTGTGTGGTGCTTACGGGTTGGGTCTTTTGTATCTTGCTAGATAGGAATAAACCTTTTCCTCCTGCAACTAATACATTTCTGTCACTGCAAACAGCCAAGACAAACCATCATTTAAGCTGACTGCCACCTGAGCAATCCCGGTCATCTTTAAACATAGTAGCTGCTGTGTTTCTTCTGGCAATATGCTGCTGCAAGGCTGAATGAGTCCCAGCACACAATTCTATCAAACTGGGGTCACTTGTTTTGTTTGATAATATGAAAGATGAAACTGAAACTAAATCAACCTTGACCTTTAAGTAGAGTTTAAAGAGACACAATATGCTAACTCTGTCTCTGTGATGATTAATAAATTTGTCTCCCAATCTGAATATCAATTTTATGATTTTCCCAATCAGAAAATGCATAAATTTGTTTTTATAACCTAATCACAGCTATATCGACCTCATTCCAGTTATTAAACTAATTAATCACATGCAAACCTGTCAAATGCGATTCTGCACCCGCTTTGTCTCTTTGATTAAACCTGAAAAATAAAATGTGGGTATGTGTCAGTGTTGCTCAAATAAAGAGAGAGATGCAGGGAGAAATCAAGTAATGACAGTGTGCTTGAACATACAACTGATGGGAAGCCTTTATTTGCTGTTAAAAATGCACTTTGTGAAGCAAATTTAAATTCTAAGTGCTGAAAAAGTGCTGAGAGGATATGTTGATGTGATGCATTATGGTCCCCGAGCACAAATGATTCATGAAAAAAAAGGGGGCGCACATTCATGTCATTTGTAGAGTAAAAACTGGGATTTCAATGAATTATTTCTACAGAGGTTGAAACTTGTATCCCGTGTGCCATAAAATAAAACTGAGGCAGAAAAGAAAATAACAATGGGGACGCTTCCTCTCTCTCCACAAATGTTAAAAAATTGCCCATCTGGACCATGATTTTTTGTTTCTTTTTTTTGGTAGCAACTACCAAACTACCTCCAATACAGCAGGGCAGAGCTACAACTCCAGCCATAGTCATAGCTGTTGCAACCTATTGTAGCTACGATGGTTGGGTACTTTGAAAAAATATATTTCCTCTGTAGCAGTTAGCTACCATTAATGTTATCTAGCACAGTTATGTTAGCTAATGTGAGGTTGTCTCTACAGATCAAGAATGATATATATAGTCATAAACTGGTATTAATGGTACCTAAGTTTGACTTATACTGTGCAAAGTTTAAGAAATTTAAAAAAAAATCATGTTAACTGACATTAACTTTCTTGCAAATCTCTGTTTTACAGCTTACTGCTGACAGGCAGTATTTGTATTTATAGTTACAATGGATTAATCCAGCACAGCCCCAGATGTCAATGATCATTGTGTTCTGATTAAATATGGACTAAAGGAAAATCATGGCCTTTAAAAATATATCCCTTTTTGTCCATGGATGTCACCAGAACTGACACTTTGATACCTTTTAATACCTTTCAATACCAAAATTCTGAAAATGTACCGTTTTTTAATATTGCAGGTACCAAAGCTGTAATTTTTCCACAATTGAAAGGGAAAGCATACACCTGCAAGTGTTCCAAACTTTCTTAATGTGCTGAAAAACAAAAAAGATGATCACAAGCACAGGAAAAACTATATATTGAAGATAGTGCAGGTGCCACAGTAGCTCCACCCTGATTTCGTTGACAAAAAAGGCAGTAAGAGTTGGGCATGGAAGCATTTTGTATTCAATGTGGATGGCCAAGGTGACAAATGACTTGCAAAAAGCAATATACAAATAATGCTATCAAGCCAAGGAAGCACCTAAAAGACACTGGTCTACATCTGTTTGAAGAGTTCAAGGTTTCAGTTCATATTATCATTCATGATATTATTGCTCTTTAAGTATATATCATTTTTATTTGTTTTTTTAAATTTTCAATTCTATTTTATTTATATAGCACCAAGTCACAACAAAAGTCGCCTCACGGCGCTTCACACTGTTAAGGTAAAGATGCTACAGTGTTAAAGAGAAAACCCCAACAATCTGATGATCCCCTATGAGCAAGCATTTGGCGACCGTGGGAAGGAAAAACTCCCTCTTAACAGGAAGAAACCTCTGGCAGAACCAGGCTCAGGGAGGGGCAGCCATCTGCCTCGACCAGTTGGGGGTGAGGGGACAGAGAAGAGAGAAAGGAGAGCAAAGAGAGACACAGACTATGGGAGAGAGACATTACTATATTGTTTGAGAAAGATGGTATTGCTGTTATGAAATCAATTTGGTTCAGTCTGCTTTTATTAATAACTTCTGTGCAAATGTTTAAACCCCTGGTGTGGTGGACATGAAATTACATGACCAAAAATCACATGATGTAGCTGCAAGCCTCATTGAATCTGTGTTGAAAGTGCGGACTTCAGATTATATACCAGTTTATAAATCATGCTGATAGGGGAAGTAAATCCAGACTTAAAAAATTATTTATGCCATGATTTTTTTAGTGTGTTTGTTGCATGCTTAGTGCAGGAAGAAACGGTAAAAAAGAGAGTGCTTGCAAGCCGAATGTACTTGCAAGAAAGAGCAAAAAACATAATTCTTATCCTATTGGTGGAAAAAATGCATCAAATCAACCAATCAAAAATATGGCATTTGATTGCTAGGGAGGAGGGGGACGTTTTGAGAGTGAAGGCAACGAAAACAGAGAGAAAGATAGAGAGACATAGAAAGATAGTGAGTTTTTAGATTTAAGAGATTTGTGACATAGTGTGTGCCACTGTGTGTTGTGGTGGACAGAAACTTAGTGTGTCACAAATAATTTGTGTGGCATCTTAGCGTTTCACCCAATTGTTTTGTAATTAGCTGTACAAAAAAAAAAAACACCTGAGACATTGCCTGCATTTTACAGTAATGTAAGAGGTTGTATATAACTTTGTTATTTGCTAAATTTGAGCAGAAGTTTTTGAAATTTTTACTTTATATTTTCATTCTAGGTTATAACTGTAACTGTAAAGTTACATAGTAAGGTTGTGCTGAAAAAAATGAAACCAAACAAGGCAAAGTAAACAGTTTTTAAGGTGAAATAAAGGTAAAATCCAAAGTAGTCAAAAATGGCTAATTATACCATAGACTCCAGAGGGTTAATTAAGAATGTAAAAATGGGAACTAGAAAACACTCTTGAAAAACAAATGAATACAGGCCCAAAATAAATATTGTATGTTACATAAATATTGTATAAAAGACTGACTGTAAACATGGAAATTTTCAAGCTAAAACTATAATAGCAAAAAAGCCCTGCTAGTATTCCCATTTCTGGCTGTGTCCCTTCAGTGCTGTGTAATAGTGAAAACCCACATCCAAATGATGAACAAATATTTCTGTAAACAGTAGGGATGTATACTGTTAGTTATTTTTGTTAGTCAGGACCAGAATATCAGTTAAACGACTCATTCCTATTTTATTAATATACAATCACAGTTACCTGTTGGATTATGGATGCAATGAGTCAACCAACTGGAGCTTCAGCCCTAATGGTCTGCGGAGCCTCTGTGTCTTTAAGTAATTTCCCTCCGGGTTTAATAAACTATTCTGATTCGGTCTCCCGGTGATTAGAAGTTCGGGGGGGGGGGGGGGGGGGGCGTTTATT
>VUQH01035932.1:5317-20431 GCA_015106775.1 Etroplus canarensis | reverse complement strand
GGCAGTAGCTGGAAAAGAATGCTTCTACAATATTTTGATGCAGAAAATAAATGACTACGTGTAACCAGATTCTGCACAGGTATGTGGAGCTAGCCTGCAAGAAAGGAAGGCTGCTAACACTGCTAACATTAGCACTCTACAAACTAACCTGACACTGTGTGTGTGCACAGAGTTAACACCCAGCACTAAGTGCCACACATTTCAGTGATGTTTAAAATATGATTTGATTATCAAAGGGTTTAATTAATGGTTTCAAATAGCCAGTGTTTAATCAGCTAGTCAATTAGCGGCCAGGAACATCCTTAGCGTATTTTTTAATTTTACACAGCCTTATACAGACTATTACATTTTTGGTATCTTGACATTGCTATTTATGTCTAAACTTGATGAAAGGTTTTTAATTACTTAACAGACTGTTATAAGATTTTAAATCAAACTCATTTTTAACCATGAATTCATATTTATCCCACTGAGTAATTTTCTGTACACTAGAGGTCTTAATAGCGCTAAAAAGTACTAACTCATCAAGGCTGAAATGGATTTTGTTACTTATTGCACATTCTGTTGTGGGCTTATTTATATTAATTTAATTTATATACATTTGCTAGGGTGGCACACTGATGTAGTATAAATAATGGCTCCTGATCGCAAAAAATGTTGACTGTACTCGTCATTCAAGAATTTTACAGTAGTGTTCAAGAATCACCAAACATAGACAAAATGAATGTCTTTTTCTAGACCTAAAAAGATGCCTTTTTAGGGGCCACTGAACCAAAACATTAGGAATGGCACTGACATGCTAAAGTTTTGATTCATGCCATCAAAACAGCCCCCTATACAGGCAGGCAGAATACTGCATGCAGGTGTATTAATAGGAGCTAAATTAAATATGTTTTACCTTGCAAAATGTCATGATGTCCCTCTGGATTTATACTAACCATTGTCATTTCCTATCAGTCAGGAAGTAATTAGTTATATTCCCATTGTTAATACAACTTACACCTAGGGATGTGTGATAAGTTGACTAGACAACTACTAGGCAGTTGCGGCTGTCACTCAACAGGAACATTTTTTGAATGCAAACACTGACAATTTTTAACTTTGTTCTTTAAATTTTGCTCATTTTTTAAACATTTTTCCCCTACTGGTTTTTCCTTCTTTCAGACTGGCCAGTTAGTCTAAGCTTCCCCTATGTTTAATCACTAAGTAAACTAGTTGCAGGAACATCTCTTTACAACCTACAGTAGGAAACAACAGCACATTATCCACTGAAAAATTTGGAATGTGTCATTGGAGGAAAATGGAATAGTTCAATAGCTCATAGCTGTGGAGTAACTAACTGGTCTTGGGACAAAGGGAGACAGCTGGCCTAAGATCTACTTAACTTTTATTTAAAGTGGCATCACAACAACAATCTCCAATAAATCAGAAATCCCTGTTCTATCAGGACAGGCTTGCACAACCAGTGCTTCAATGGAAGCTAGACTTTCCTCCTTTTACACAGTCAACAAGCTTGCTGGAGTTTCTATCACCATCGTACAATCACATCAGTGGATAGCACACCCCTAAAGACTTGAGACAGGCTGGATTAATGAACAGCCATGTGGTGCTGACACCTCGAGGGACAAGCAGGTAATGGAAAAAAAAAGGCTGGTGATTTTTTTTTGTAAAATCTAAGTACACTTTCTATGTTAAAATCATTTAGTAGCAAAAAGTAAAGAAAAGGAGACTTAATTGAAGGAAAGCAAGAAAAACTAGAAATTAAAAACTGAATTGCTGCCAATATTCTAATGCACAGTGTACCCCAGGAGGGAAATAATTTGTACTCAAATGTGAGAACAACCACTTTTGATTTTCATCAAACGCACAATGGATCAAAATCCCCTTAGCTAGCGATCAGGGGCAGGATGATGAAAAGTGTATGAATAAAAGGCTTTTATCAGTCCCTTTGAGTGAGTATTGCGTGGCTTTTTAATAGAGGAATCTTGCGCTAAACTACAACTGCAAAACCAGAAAACTCTTCTTGTTTGTGTAGAATATGAAAGTGAAATGTGAGAAATTATGAGGCAAATAAAAGCATATTATAACTTTTTCATTTGTTTTATCTGAACTTCTCAACGGTGGAAGCTTTTTAATACACTTTTCATCATCTTGTAAAAGCCCCAAACTCTGGTCAAACACCTCTGTGAATTGGGAACCCATTACATTTGATTTTATGGATCAAGACGTTCCCGTGCAACCAGCTCTGGCATGTTAAATGGAATGGCTGTCTGTCTAATGAACCGGTTTTAAACACAGGTGTCCCTGAGGGCCATGGCATTTCCTTCTTTTTATTGTCTATTTATACTGATAAGATTATGTGCAACAACAATGGTCTTTTTCTGATTAGGCATGCATACAACATGACTCAGGAGGCCAGTCTGATCCCCACTCAGATGCAGCAAAAATGATGTTACCGAGCTGGCAGATTGACTTGAGTCAGTCTGTCAGCTCAGAACAAACAAACAAAAAAGCAAATTAAATAAACTAAGATTAACGAGGCCAAGATGATCTACAGGCTTAATCAAGACCCTGGCCCCTCCTAACAGCAGGCCCATGGCAATGACCATGCAGACCCTCATTGTCATGGTATATGGACATTATCTACAGTGACATAGTATAATTTCTGCAGCAAAAGATCAGGAGATGTGAAGTCTATAAAGACACTCATTACTGTCTGCAGCTACAACAGTGTCCTAGTTTGGTCAGCTGTCTTTGAGGAGCTTGCAAAAAATAGTCAATGAGGAGACTAAAATCATTTGGCTGCCAGTAACTCCATGATCACCAGCTGGCTTGCACACTAAGACTTTTGCCTTCAGGGGGGTAGAAAGGGGGTACTCTGCATCCCTTGAGTGTAAGATGTGGTGCAATGGCTGTTTGAAAAGATTACCAATAGTCATATCACAGCTTGAACACCCACATGAAGCAAAGACTGAAATATTGATTTTGCCGTACAGGAGCATCAACAGCCAAGTGTATTTATTAGTATTTTTAATTAGTTTATTTTCTGTTTTTCTCCATATTTAATGATGGCATACATCATTACAAATCATGAATCTTTATATCTCCCCATTCACATTCGGCACAGATTTAAGGAGCAAGAAACATGCACAGCCAATCGATACTACATGTAGCTAAGAACCATTAATTTCAAAGGGAATTAGTATATGTTTTATTCCCATGGTCGACTCCAATCAATGTTATCTCTCTTAAAGCCAGAGACCAGAAAGCTATGACTCTAGTCTTTGAAGTCTCAGACAATCACAGAAATCAAATAATAGTTGAGACTGATTTGGATAGATTTGAGATTTTATATGATAAAATTGTTGATCAAATCTGAACTCTGAGGATCCCCTGCTGGAGCTTTCACCATCACCTTTCTACATCTTTCTCGTTTTAGTCCCTGTGGAATTTTACTTCTTGGTCAGATCACAGGCGAAGTCTTGAGGTGAATATTTGATAGAACTACCCTACACCACAGAAATGAAGTAATTTTCCTTCAAATGTCCCTGTAAGATTGGATTTATTATCAGTCATTTACATCTAATATAGCCTGAGCTATAACATCTAGTCATAAAATGCCATCAATCTAAACTCCACAGTTTCAGTCGTACTTTTGGGACCATAGACAGTAGTTCAGACTGTATAAATCTTAAATGTTGACGGCTGCAGTGACAACCCTATCAGTGATAATCCAGTGAACAGCGTCCTGCAGTACAAAAGGCCATCGTTGGTGAAGACATCTCAGACCCGCAACGTACTTTGCAATGTATCCCACAAATCAAAATGTAGTAGCTGTATTCCTAGACCTTCTAAAATGATACAGCAACAGCATGACCAAAGTCTGTGATGCCTCCAACGTTACGACATACCAGATAAGAACATGCAATGGACTGAATTATATAATTCACTCAGCGAAGTATGTCTGTGCTTCTGAATAACATATGCATATTTGCATTTTTCTGGGACACACAAATCTTTAGATGTGGTCCCAGATTAATGTTTCTGCCCCACACTTGTTTACCCAGCAAACTAAGGTGATTCAAATTACCTGAAGTAAAAATGCAGAGTAGCTCATTTCTTTTGAACAAGGATGTTTGTAGTTTAAAGATCTTTGTTCCTGATAAATGCTGCCACTTGAAAACATTTTGCATGCTGGATATACAAAGAAAGAGATAAAATCTCCATGACTTTGTCTTTGTTATGGTTTAAAAAAGTACATTGCATACAGCTGTGGTGTGGGTATGTATTTGTGCACTCCTAGAGATGTGTATGTGTGAGTTTGTGAGGGTGTGTGCAAGTGATGCGGGGATCTGGATGTTTACTGCAATGTCTTGTCATCCATTTAAGTTGTGCTACTCCCAACAAGATGTTTTGAAGTGTATCATACTGCAGTATTGTATTCACCCAGGCAATTGGACAACTATCAACTAAGCGGGTGTTAAATGTCAATGACAAAAGCATGCTCAGTTTGCCCAAAGGTCAGACATTGTCTCATCAGCATCGCATTAGGGCCAGGTTGGACTCAATCCTTTTTAATTGCAGGTACTACACCTTCCTGGAAGGCATTCCTTGATTATTTCATAAATAATTCATATGTTTTGATTGCTGCCAAACAGGCTGCACATTCCCACAGCACTGTCACCTCGAATTTACCTAAAGGGGTTAACTGTTAATTTAAAGTTCAGGTGACAAGCAGTTTGTAGAGATAACGACTCCACGATAGTTTGAAAAAAAAAAACAAAAAAAGCGCAAGGGAATCCTGCGAGTGCACGCTTACATCCATCAGGCGGCCAGGCACACAGGCGCACAATGCGTATACACTCATAACAGAAAACATAATTGGAACTGAAAAAACAGCAAAAGCTTAAAGTTTAAGGCTTCGTCAAGACTTGAATTTATTTGGAGGAACGAAGTCCCTCTGTGCACGCTGAAAAAGCTGTGCGTAAAAATGTGACAGATTGATGGGAATCTATTGAATATTTTTTTTAAAAAAGGTGCACGTCAATTAGGGGGGACATTTCTCCAAACCTTGATGAGACGATGAAGAGTATTTTTGTAAAACTGAAACTCACGCTGCTGTTGTGTCCGGACCAGTGCACCATAGCCTGGTTGTGCGCCGAGTCTCCTGACAGAGCAAAAGTAGAAGTGTCCAGGTGAGGTTCACTTTGCCTCGCGTTTGATACCCTGGCTTCCTCCCCGGCGCGCCGGTACTCGGCTCTTGCGTTGGAAACACCTTGGACAGTTTCCATAAACCTCTCTCTTGAACGCGCTTCTCCACTTATACTCCTGTCCATGTTTTCGCTGTATGTTGCGCCCACACTCCTTTTTGCCCTCTTTCGTCTGACAGAAAATGTATTTTCTGTCATATCTGCTGCAGATCGCCCTTGGTGGTTCTGGAAAATGTAATACTTTTTATCAGGTATTGTGAGACCGCTGTCATAGTTAGTTTTGACGCCGATCCGCGCCTCGTTTCCACTCTGTGTTTCCTTTCCCACTTGCTGGCCATCGTTTGGCTTCAAAGCCCCGGCTGCTTTCGTTTCAAAAGCGCTGAAAACTTTGGTGTTATTGTCGATTATCAGAGAGACTTTGATTTCCGCCGATTTTATGGCTACACGTGCATCCGGTGGCGTTACATCCAGTCGGTAGAATCTGTCGAGTTTGGTGGGAAAACTTATTTCCGCCTGAGCCACAAACTTGGGGTGAAACGGGCAGAGCGACGCGAAAGCCAAAAGAGAAAAACTCCAAAACGACCAAAGTCCCATTGTGGTCTTCCAAACTGACGGTCCACCAGTGGAGGGGGTGGGAAATATATAGAGCGGCAGAGCTGTTCAACTTCTAAAATATTCAAGGCATCATCTTTATGAGCAAGAAGCCATTCAGCAGACCCGCTCACGTCCAAGAATTTGTCAAAGTGAGGGACCAGTTTGGGAGGCGCTGCGCATCAGACAAACGCACCGGCGGTGAGTGACTGCGGGAACGGCTGGAGCTTATTGTTCATGAGGACGTTTGAGGAGGGGGTGAAAAAAGAAGAAGAAAAATCTCTATAACGATGTGAATTCATTTTGAAAACATTCCACGATTTTATTAGATTTTTTTCTTGGGAACAGCAGAGGTTTCATTCAGTAACATTTTAGACTCTTTATGGAGCCTAAAACCTATACAATTTATTCATAACAGTGCTTGAATGACTCAAAGCTGTTGACAGCAAAAGTAATTTGTGCTTTGCAGCGCACTGTTCATTCTGTGGCAACGTTTTTTGCCTTTGAAATGACAGGGGGAGAAGAAAAAAAACCCCATCATTTGCTTGCATCCATCAACACTTGTCAACTGTGCACGCGCCTGCGCACGAGCAAGGGTATGTTTGGGGCGGGTTCAGATGGACTTCTCGATAAACATCCATGACTGATATCTTTTTAAAATGCAAAGCAGTAGAGGTGCAGATTATCTAACTTTAAAAAAAAAATCTGGTGATACTGTAATTTTTTTTCTTAATTATGCCACTAACACAATGTGCTCCAGGCCTTCTCCCGCACAACAGCCCAGGATACAAGAAGAGCAAGCTTTGAAGTCATAACAATGATATGTTTGGCATCATCTTCGGGTCTTGTGTTGCTGCAGAGGCAACAAACCTCCAACAGCTCTTTCAATCTTGGCACCTCCACAATTCGTATTATTCAGTCATTTTTACAGTGCACATTTGAAAATTGAGCTCCCTCCAAATCAATACGCCATTTAAAAAGGTATTAGTTTCAATTAGTGGAGCTAAATGAATCCTGAAGAGGCAATTCTTACTTCCTGCTGACTGGGCTGTCTGTCAACTGTTTCTGAAATTGTGTCAATGTTTAGAAATAAAAACATCTTTTACTTATAAATATGACATTTGGTAATAAGGAGCTGTGCACGAAAATGTATACTTCTATACTTATCTGTACTATTTTGAGTGCATAATTGCATTCATGCTTATAAGCAAGCCTAGGTCTGCCTAGAAAAGATGAACTTAACAACCATGATGTCACCAGCTGGTTTAGGACTCTGCATTTTGAACCTTAGCCACTGGCATATAGGTTTTTGGAGCCAGAAGTTACCATATATGGATGAAAGAGGGGAGTGTAAAGTTTTCAGCTAGCAAGCTTGATTAGCACTCTGTATGCATAAACTGTGCAATGCAAAGACACACATCCTAGTTAGTGCCAAGTAATAGACTAAGCTTCCTTGTATTCTCCCCAAAGGGTTGCCACAGTGGATTAATCCGCATTGGTAATTTGGCAGAGATTTTATGCCGGATACCCTTCCTGACTCAACGCTCCGTGGTGGGAGGGACTGGTGTTCCCACCTAAAATTGAACCCGGGACCTCTCACGTGTAAGATGAATGTGTAATCCACTAAACTGCGAGGGACACTAAGTAATGGACTAATAAAAAACTACCCCCCCCCCCAGTATCCAGGTAAATGAGTGAAAAAAGAAATCGCCCTACCTAGAGTTACCTGAGTCCAAAAACTATCCACATAAGTCAAAAACGTATATTTTTTTCCGCTGGGCTGTAAATATGCTTTTTAATGCTGTAAATTTGAGTGCTTTAATATGGGAGGTCATGGGGACTAATTCCCTTTTGGGGCCAGCAGCTGCAGTACTGCTTCCATGTTGGCTTCATTTTTCAGCTCCAGAGGTTGCCCCTTAGGCTACACATGCAGTGTATGAGTACCCATAATAGTCAAGTTGAGTGCGGAAGTTGGTCACAGTGGTCACAATCTTGGCAACATGGCAGCAAGAAAGGGCCCACCAGCCAGCTGTCAGCCAGCACGAGAGGCTACATCATCAGTGCCAGTGGCAATGCCGGTTCTAGCCAGTTTTTTCTTGGTATTAACATTGCATGTGTTAATTTCTCATCTTCAGTGTAGAAGAATTTAGTACTAGGTTTATGGTCACAACGTTGACAAGTTGCAAGTGTTTGAAAAAAATATGGCAGCTATGGCAACAGTCATGGCCAGGTGCTCGAGCATTCATTTTTGATAAGTGCATAATTTGCAGTGTTCAATATGTGACAACACCACCCTGTTGAATTTCATGCACTACGCTAATAAATACAGTATGTGTATGCATAGTGGACTACAGTGAAGTGTATTCTACAGATGTGTCCAAATTAAGACAGTGATAGACAACATATCATATGTTTACAGCAGCTGCCATACAGCTGCCAAAAGGACAACAATAAAGAGAAGAATTAAAATCTTCCCCAAGGACGACAAGCACAGTACAAAAGCAGCAACCAGATATATTTTAGTTTAGGATATTTACATTTTGAGATCAAGCAAGAGCAATAGTGCCTGTTGAGTCTAAACCAATTCTTAAGACACTTAAACACAAATCTTACACTTGCATAAACATATCATGTGGTCCTGACGGTTAAAGAAAGATGATAAAGCCAATTGTCCTGTCTTACTGTTTATTTGATAGTGAATAAAATATTTCACAACAAGGAACACCAAATCATAAACATTTTCAGAATTCATATTCAGGAGTGCAGCTTGTTACTGTACTGGCACGGCTCTTAGCAGCAAAATCATGCATCTACTCAGCTGTAAAATGTAGTGGAGTTTGGGGGTTGAGAAAATTCACAGTCCTTGAAAGCTGCACAGCAAGAACAACCCCAAAACAATTCACTGGAAGGACTGACATTGACGTGAGTTCACTGCTGAGAACAGCACCTTCGGATCATGCACACATTTACAGACAGTGCAGTGAAAACAGCAATCAGAAGGTAAGCCAGTAGTGCCATCCACCTCAGAGGGCTCAATTCTTGGTCATCGGTTTTTGGCATGGCTGTACAAACAAATTGAGATTCATACAAGTGAGTACCCAGGGCAGCAGGTGCTACTGTTGCAACTCCACCATACGCCAGACAGCTAACTCTCTACAGGCCATTCCCGCCAGAACGCCTCTGCAATGAGGGGGTAATTGGACTGATCACACTCTGTTTACCCATTATGCTTCTAAAATGAAGTGGGTTGTTCCCAAACACACTGTGACAGGCCAGGGAGGGAGGAGGAGCCTCTTCTATCAATGACACATCTTTTAATCTGTACTAACCTTGGGCAGGGAGCGTTGTGCAAATTTGTTGTTTGCTTCTTTGTGCGCATTCATGTGTGTGTGAGAGACAGAGAGAAAGAAAAAAGGAAGAGATGAGCATTTGTGCTTTTCTGAAAAAATATCAGGGGGAGAGTTTTTAATGTGTCTGCGCCCTACATCATGTGTGTGCTTTCAATATGACAAGGAATATTGCATGTCTTCCTGGGTGGAGAACATCTCAAATTCTGCATAAAACTTAGCTACAGTGAAAGAGAATAAGAAAAAGGATAGATGAGAGGACAAGACTGAAAACTGTGTACATCGGTGTAGCCATTTAATTTTATATGCTCTCCTCCCCAGTGTAGATCATTAGCAACATTATCAGATGTAATCATTTCATTTTTCTTGGCTCATAACTGAGACAGTCCCTGTAAAACGGCACCGTCCTCCCCCCTGTTTCAACAGAAGACAGGGAGCGAACTCTAAAGCTTTCAGGACAAAATCCCATTTGTGCATCCGCTGTCTGCATCCCAAGCTTGTTAGTTCCAACACTTCAGTGATCCCGGCGGAGCGGACGCATAGGCAGTAGCAGGAACCATAATGGCCATCACCCAGACAGCTCACACTCGCATGCAGGAGATGAACAGCAAGGTGCACTCCCCATTCTGCTATACCCATGCCATTAAAAAGGGAAACTTTCTTTTATTGCAGATGGCAAAACACTTATTTTGTACCTCCTTCATCGTCTAGATGAAATAAAAGGCATTTTAAAATCACAGTGGGAGGAGTACTTTAGGACAGTTTGCCACTGCAATAAACTGTCCCTGTCACTGAAAACTGTCCTCAGTGGTGAATCGCTGTATTACTATTATCACTTTGACATATTTGTTCGTGAGCCTTTTTCCTGTACATGATGAACACAGGGAAAGCTTGGCAGGATATCAATACGATTTACTTGATCTCCTAAAGCTGTAGTTCATCTGTCACACACAGCTGTAATGTTTCACTTTCAGCAGAAATGTGTTGGATGTGCTGGGTCAATTATGGGTGCTGCTACTTTATCGATAGTCATTTACATAAAACATTATCATTGCTGCACATTTCCAATTAATCACAGCTTGGTTTGTCATTAGTTTGGTATTGTGTCTATCTGTCCTGATAAAATTATATCTAGGAACACAGAGGTACTGGGATAAAAATCATAATCAGATCAGTTTTAAGCCAACAATTGTGGCTTCTATATAATTTTTAGAAAGCAAAATTAAGTGTACCTCATTGCAATGCTGAAATATAGGACAACAGTGCAAAGCTGCAAAATGTTGACACAGTGCAGTTGTACATCAGTAAAATGTTTAACAAAACATAAATCACATTGTCCTTATTACAGCTTCTGCTCTTGCAGTAGAATATCTATTAGCAATTCAGCTTGATAAATGTATGTTGATGAGGTCAGGAAAGATTGCACTCCTAATTAAATATTTTAAAAAGTGTAAGGTGTTTGGTGTATTTAAACTCATACCTCAATCTTACCCAAGGCTTTGTATACCTGCCATCCACCCTGAACTCCTCTGTATGACTTGAATGTTTTTTCATAACTGTGGCACTGGAAAGAAAATGTTGCCTGGAAACAAAATCTAGGCAGTTATGTTTCCTTTGAAAGCACAGTTGGCAAAAGAAACTATTACCATATACATATAATTTCGAGGAGATGGTGCTGCTTATTGTGCCAGAAGAGAATGATGTTATAATGGAACGTTTGGGAAATAATTTTACTGTTCTTCTTTGTTTTGCCTCATAAATAAGTCCAAAGGTTTATATAATACCTGATCATTTGACCTCTTTTTTGTGCCTCATCTCACTTTTTCTAGCATCGTGACAGCATTTCTTATTGCATATCATTTATTAGTAGGATTAATGAGAAAATCTACAAAAAGGATGTAAACTGAAAACATTACAAAGATGTGCGCCATACATTGTTTTTTTTTGCAAGATTATGAAAAAGTTACAGATAGATTGGCATGAAAATTTTACCAGTGGTGGAACTTGGCCCGGCTTAGAAGTGATAAATGCTTAGAATCAATGTAGATCCAGATCTTGATCTAGGATTTTTTAAAAGGATTTTTCAAAATTTTGAGATAGGGCAAAATGACATTATGTATCATGTCTCAACAAATATATGCCAGAGAGAAAGAACAAAAATGCGTAGATGTCTGTTTGACATTCACAAGAAAACATCCCGAACTGATCCAGATCTGGTTGTTGTTCTTGAACCAGGGACTCAAATTACACAAAACTGAGGTGTAAGCCCACAAGTTTTGGGACAATAACAATTTTTTTTTTATAATTTTTCCTCTGTACACCACCTCAGCAGATTTTAAACCATATAGTCAAAATCTGATCAAAGTGCAGACTTTCAGCTTTAATTCAAGGGACTGGCAAAAGAATTGAATTAACTGTTTAGCAATTACATTTTTATACAGCCCCCCCCCCATTTTCGGAGTCTCAAAGGTAATTGGAAAAAAAACACAATTTTAAACATAAGGATGGTTTTACTTGGATGAAAATCATTGGCAATCAATGACTGTCTGATGTCTGGAACCCATAGACATTATCAAGTGCTGTGTTTCCTACCTTGAGATGCTCTGCCAGGCCTTTATTGCCTCTGCCTTCAGTTGCTCCTTATTTGTGGGTCTCTCTGCTTTTAGTTTTGTCTTAAGTAATGGAGAAACATGCTCTAATCTAATCTTTTGGGCTGAGATTAGGTGACTGGTTATTGAAAAAAAAAATGCGTTTCTTTGCCTTGAGAAACTTCTTGGTTGATTTTCCAGTATGCCTTGGGTCATTATCCAGTTGCCTTTAGGTCAGTTTTGCAACATTTGGCTGAGTCTCAATTGTGAGTATAGCCCTGCACACTTCAGAATTCATCCTGCTACTTCTATAAGCAGTCACCTCATTAATAAACACGAGTGACCTGGTTCCATCAGCACGATACATTCCCATGTCATAATATTGCCTCCACTGTGTTTGACAGAAGATGTGGCATGATCATGAGCTGTTTCTTTCCTTCTCCATACTTTTTTCTCCCCATCCTTCTGGTACAAGTGCTTCTTAGTTTCATCTGTCCAAAGAGTTTTGTTCCAGAACTGTGCAGGCCTTTTTTAGATGCTTCTGGCAAAGTCTAATCTGGCCTCCCAGTTCTTGAGTGTAACCAGTAATAAACTCTGTATTTGCATTCATGAAGATGACTCTTGATTGTAGACTTTGACAGTGATACACCTACTTCCACAAGTGTCTTCTTGACTTGGCAAGATGTTGTGGAGGGTTTTTCTCAACCAAGTAAAGAATTCTGTGACCATCCACTTTTGCTGTGTTCTGCAGTCTTCCAGGTTTTTTGGTGTTACCAAGCTGGCCATTGCATTCCTCCTTTTTAAAAATGTTCCAGATTGTTGATTTTTCTTTCTGTTATGTTTATTTTGGTTTTTCAGCCTACTAATGACCTCCTTCTGTCAAGAAGTGCTGTGTGGGGTGTAGAGATAGGAGGACCCAAACACAGACTCAGGAGACAGATTGGGCTAACAAAATGTGAATCAAATTTAACGGCTTAATAAGGATAATGATGCCTGTACAAGAAATACAAAGTCCAGCATAAATGAGAAAAAAAAGAACTGGAACTTCTCAGAGCATGGAACAAGGAGCACACAGGTAGAAGGGCCAACACAACAAAGGGGTGACAGGACTATTTATACACAAAGTAATGGGGAAGTGGCAACAGGTGGGAATGGGGCACAGCTAATTAGGGAAATGACAGACAGGGAGTAAAACTAAACAACAAGAAACCAAGGAACTACCAACAGAACTAAAACTGAGGCCAAAACCAAAAATGATAATCATAACAATAATCAAAAAAACAGAAAGCACATAATGATGATAAACAAAATTCTCACTCTAAAAATAACACAACAAAACCCATGGATCATGACACCTTCACTTGCATCGAAGTCTCTTTGAATGTCATATTCACAACTTCGGTGAACAGCTACCAAATGCAGGTTCAACACTTGGAATCAACTACAGATATTTTATCTTTGTCATGTAATACTGAGGAAACAGGCCTTACCTGGCCATTAAAATACTTGTCAGTCAATTTTTCCATTACTTTTGAGCCTCTAAACCTGGGGGGACTATATATAAAATGACTGTAATTCCAAAATGATTAATGCAGTTCTTTTGTCAAAACCCTTGAGTTAAAGCTGAAAATCTGCACTTCAGTCATATTTTGACTGTTTGATTTAAAATCCGCTGTGTGGTATACAGAGGCAAAATTACTAAAAATTTGCCATTGTGCCAAAACCTGTGTACCTAACTGTATGGAGCTATAGGAGAGTAACTAATAGGTGTAGAGACTTGGAGCCAGTACCAACTCCTTGCTGAGACAATGTAAATTCAGTAGAGTTTAATAAATATAGCGAAACAGCATCTTATACAGATAAGTTCTGCCATTATTCTTCTTGAAAAATTCTCGCACTAGTAATGATATTACTATAATTTAAAGTTCTAAGGACATGTTTCCTTGTCACATTATTCCAATATATCAAAAATGACATATTTTAACTTAGAAATGTCAGAAATTAGAAATTGTTTGCCTTTGGTGGTATGACAGTCTCAGACTGCTTTAGTTTCTACATAGAACCGAGTTCAAATGCAGTCTCAGTCCTATTCACTGTTGGTGAAATTCATGCTTGTAGCAAACATACCTAGCTAGAAAAGCATGTGACCATCTTCCAACCATGAGATGGATTAACAACTTTCAAAATCTAAGAAAAAATAAATTATTGAATCTACTTAATCACTTCTAGGGGAATATGTAAAAGAGGCGTAATGTTTTTTGAATCATTTTTAGTCTAATTATGTCACCACACTCTTCCCATATTTGTAAAATATCACCAAAAATATAATCACATAATTATATAGCTGGTCTGTTCATTCTTATGAAACATGTTTGTTTACTTCCACTGGAGAATGAACACCATCTGTTATCAAACAAAAAATCTTTGACCCACTTTGTAAATACCTGATCCTTCCCTTAAAGAAAAAAGGCAGTCATTTAATGCAGATAGGCAGTTTTACTAGATTGAATGAAGATCTGAACTCTTTTAAACTACAGCCCAGTTGTTACCAATTAAGTTTTAAAATGAGACTTTGCATAGTGACGCTGTATTACATATCAGGCATGACTGCATTAGAGTATGCTGGAAGAAATTAGGAGATAAATCTGTGAGGATTATGTGCATCTGTTGCTAGTTCCCAAAATATAGGGATGGGTTTTTTTAGTCTAGTTGGTACATTACAGTGGAGGTGTACCTCATTTCATTTTCATATCTAATTTTCATATGGACACAATTTTAATTTTGCACTCTCTAGCTTTAGGATATATTCATGTTAACAAACACTGTGGAAACAGATCATATTGTAAGAGTAATATGTAAAGGTGCACAGATTTTAAAATCAAGTACTTAACTTTTTTTAAGTATGACTGATTAAAACAAAAGGATTAGATTAGATTCAGAAAGTGATAAAAACCAGCTTGACACTGAGTTCCAGATCCCTTCTCCACCTTGCTAGTATTAGTATGATGTTGGGGTAGATTTATAGCAGCATACCATGGCAAATTAAAATGAACCAATACGTGCTGTGAATGAGAACTGATTTTTTTTTTAAAAGCGTCTTTCCCATCTTCCCTGCTCTAGCATCATAAACACGTAATGGTTCTATCAGTTTACTGTACTGTTATATTTTATCCTGACAAGAAAGACGCAAGGGGAAAGAAATGTCTTTCCCATTATGGATTTTGTCCCACATTTACACATCAGCTGTGTGGACTAACTTGGACTTTCCGTGGGTTTCCTTTAGGCTTTCCTCACAGGCTGAAAGGAAAGTCAATACTACTTAAACCCTCTGTGACTTTAGTGAGATTTTTTTTTTTTTTTTTTTAAATTAGCCTTTTA
>VUQH01035931.1:11883-22269 GCA_015106775.1 Etroplus canarensis | reverse complement strand
GACTAGTCGGTTAAACATACAAATACTACATGTGTACTGAAGAGCTATTTAAAACCACTGATTACATTATTTGATAATAAATTGCTTAGCACACAGTTAGATTTGTATACCAAGTGTGACTTAACGTTAGCAGCGCTAGCAGCAGACGAACTGTATTTCGTTACCTTGTATTTATACATGTGTAATGACATTAAAGTTGAATCTAATCTAATCTAATCTAAAACTTCTTTGCAGACTAGCGTCCTAACCGCTGTGAAGACTGTGGGTGCACATTGCTTCAGTTCCGTGGTTATGTCAATTTACCTTCATACAGCTGAAATACAACCACTCCTCCTCTACATAAAAGATGGCTACTGCCATCTGTCCCCCACTGCTACTCTACTTTCCACTGCTTGTTTACAACTTCTCACAGGGAGAGAGAGAGACTCAGCGTGGTTATGAAGGGTGGCCTCATAACATCTTCCACCCAACAGGTAACTGCTGTTGTGTATTAATAAAAGAGGGAAAATTAATTTAACTGAATGGTATTTCTGGTACCAACTAGCAAAAGTAAATAGTAGAGCATGCCCCTACTGTTTATGGCAATATTTTTCATCTTTTGGAAATATGAATATCGCATAGATTAATTCTCTGGTATAGATTAAGTTTGAAAAGTTTCAGGTTTAGATTTCTTTTCACCAATATCCATGTTAGGCTTTTATTCACTTGCTTTTGATGACGTTATATATAAGGTCCCTGGTTCGATTCCAGGTGGGGACACAAGCCCCTCTCACCATGGAGGGTTGCGTCAGAAAGGCCATCTGGCATAAAAACCTCTGCCAAATTACCAATGTGGATTAATCCACTGTGGCGACCCCTTGGTGGAGAAAATGAGGGAGCAGTCGAATAGTACATTCATTCATATATATAAAAATTTTTTACAATCTTAATGGAAAAAAAAATAGTGCCCTTTGTTGACACGGTTTGTTATTGAGTGTGCAGCAGCCGGGATGAGAATCAGTATCTCCAAGTGTGAGTCCATGGTACTCAGCCACAAAAGGGTGGATTGTCCTCTCCATCTTTGGGACATGATCCTGCCCCAAGTGGAGGAGTTGAAGTATCTTAGGGTCTTATTCATGAGTGAGGAGAGGATCGAGTGGGAGATTGACAGACGGATCGGAGCAGAGTCTGCAGTGATGCGGACATTGTACCAGTCTTCTGTGGTGAAGGCAAAGCTGTCCATTTACCGGACAATCAACATTCCTACCTTCACTTACGGTCATGAACTGTGGGTAATGACCGAAAGAATGCGATCGCGAATACAAGCGGCTGAAATGAGCTTTTTTCACTGGGTTGCTTGACTCACCCTTAGAGATAGAGTGAGGAACTCAGTCATCTGGTAGAGGCTCAGAGTAGAGTCGCTGCTCCTCCACATCAAAAGGAGCCAGTTGAGGTGGTTTGGTCATCTGATCATAATGCCTCCTGGATGCTTCCCACTGAAGGTGTTTTGGGCACATCCCACTGGGTGGAGACCACAGAGCAGGCACGCTGGAGAGACTATGGAGAGAAGCTGGAGAGACTATGTCTCCCAGCTGGCCTGAGAACACCTTGGTGTCCCCCCTGAAGAGCTGGAGGAGGTGGTTAGGGAGAGGAAAACCTTTGCTTGTCAGCTTGAACTGCTGCCTCCATGACCCAGACAAACGAAAAAGTGGTAGACGACAATTCTTAATGAAAAATTTACCCAGAAGAGAAATTTACCCAGAATTTATGAGTGTATATAATGTAAAATGTAAAAAATAGAAAGTCCTTTCAATCTGCTCATTATATAAACCATTACTTCGTTGAATTTAAAGAAAATGTACTACATCCTGCTATGTACTGTATGCGATTTCAAACTGCAAAGATTGTTTTAATATTCTAGTCATCTCAGTGTCTCACAGCAACATTGAGGTAAAATACGGTTTGATTTCTGAGGCAACAACAATGGAGGATTAGTGCAGATTGGGATTCTGATTGCTTTATGTGTGAAAAATATATTTCAAAGCAACGTTTCTTTTTAAGTAGCTGAAGCTATATCTTTTGCCAAATAAAAAAATGATTGTCCATTTCTACAGAATGGCCCTATAAAGTTTTATGGTATTGTATCATTTCTTTTTATGATATTATATCATATACTGTTGGCTACTTCATTGCACTGAGATGGAAACAAAACCTCTCTTTTCCTAAATGGCATGCAGCTTTTTGGAGTTATGAAGCAAACTCTTTTTATTGCAGCAAACTTACAAAATGGACAAACATCAACAACACTGTGAAATAATATGACTGTGGACTTGGCTGTAAAGTAAGCAAGTAAATTAGATGATGTTCACTTTTTAGTGAAGCCCCCGTTTATTGAGGTAATGTTATTCAGCACACATACAAATGAGGGTATTTGTGCAGTTTATAAAGAAAATATGATGCTGTAGTGTCTAGGAACTGATTCACTGTTTCCTCTCCATCTGCCACACGCAAGTAAACACAGTTTTATTTGTTTCATATGATGGCGCTTCATCGTGTTGTAACTGCAAGAATGTTCTCAGAAAAGAAAAACATTTGACCAGACAAGGAAAAGGCATACAGAAATGTCTAGTGCAAATGAAACACATTAAGGAGGAAACGTAAAATAGAGCAGTGGAAAGTGATCAGAAAGAGTGTAACAGAGGAGTAAATTCTGACAGAGAGAAGAGGAAGGCATATGGCGGGAAAACAGTGGGAGAGGGAAAGAAACTGAGTTGAATAGTATAGTTTTTTTAAACTGTTGCCTAACAGTAGTCTTAACAGTTCTTTATTTTTTTTTCTTTTGAAATGGATACATTTTAAACACAGCTGAATGTTTTCAATATTGCTCATCATAAGATGGAGAAAGCCTGAACAGACAAACAAGAGGACCAGAAAACTCCAAAACAGAAAAAAATACCAGAGAAGTGATTTTTGTTTTCATAAAGTTTGTCTGACATTTTTCACAGTCCATCTGCTTCCATTGTTGATTTTGTTGAAATTGAGAAATCCTGAGCACTGGTCTTTGTTGTGCAAAGTTAAATGCAAACAAAAGCGAAGCAAGCAGAAGATAGAGTAAGAGATGAGAGGAAAAGAGGAGGAAAGAAAGCAGAGAAGTGTTTACTTTTACCAATTGGCCTGTCAGTGCTTCACAGCCCATTTCTATCTGCTGTTGACTTTGCGGTCAAATGCTGGAAGAAAACTTTCGAGCGGAGCTTCCTCTTGAGCCTTCTCCCACATCTAAACAAATCTTAATACCATCAGTGCCTTTCAGGAATCTCAGAACTCCAAAAGGTCAACTCGTTTATTTTGCCTTTGATGCCAATATATTTTATGACATTTTGCAATGCTATGTTGATGTTTTGATACATTCTCAAGGTCAGGGGGGTTAATGATTGCTATGCTTTAGGGAGTCAAAGTCAACATGTGACTGTTATAAAGACAAAAATGAAACAGCCTGTGGGGTCTTTCTGATTAGGGGATCAGAAAAGAGAAGGCAAGAAGGCACAAAGAACAGAAAAAGAGTTGCTTTCATATTCTTTTTAATGTAGACAAAGTTCACCTGTTTAAGAAAAGGTTTCAGTAAACCTACTGATAGATATATAACAAAAAAAAATGATATTCAGTAATTTTAAACCTCGCAGTGTAATTCCACTACATTGACAACAATACTGGACGACCTATACATTACACATACAGGTGCTTTTATGAAAACCCATTCTAAATCCACATGTATTAAAATGGAGTTGGTTCCCCAGTTTGCAGCTGTAACAGTTTTCAATCTTCTGGGAAGGCTTTCTGCAAGATTTTTGAGTGTGTGCCTGTGGGACTTTCTGCCCATTTATCTAGGAGAGCATTTGTGAGGTCAGGGACTCATTTTGGATTAGGGCCTGGCTCACAATCTCCGTACTAGCTCATCCCAAAGGTGACTGATGGAATTGAGGTCTGGACTCTGTGTAGGCCAGTGAAGTTCTTCCACATCAAACTCATCCAACGATGACTTTATGCTTTGTGCTCTGGCACACAGTTATGCTGAAAATTAAAGGGCTTTCCCCAAACTGCTCTCACAAAGGAGGAAGCACAGAATGCTCTAAAATATCTTGATAGGCTGAAGCATTAAGACTTCCCTTTACTGGAACTAAGGGGGACAAACCAAACCCAGAAAAACAGCCCACCTTCTCTAACCTTTAAGCAGGTAACATTCCTCTGACATTTGCCAACCCCGACTTGTTTATCAGACTGCCAGATAGAGAAGTGTGTTTTGTCACTCCACAGAAAACGTGTCCACTGCTCCAGAGTCCAGTGTTGGGTGCTTTGCATAAATCCACTGACACTTGGCATTATCCTTAGTAATGTAAGGCTTGCATGCAGCTGCTCAGCAACTGAAACCCATGCCATGAAGCTCCCAGCATCACAGTGTTTGTGCTGACATTAATGCCAGAATAGGTTTGTAACCACACTTATTTAGTCCAAAGATTGTTGTCAACTTTTAAACACTATGCAACTCAACACTCTGCAACCCTGCTCTGTAATTTTACATGGTCTAATACTTCATGGCTGTGTTGCTGCAGTTCCTAAATGCTTCCACTTTGCATAAATACTACTTGCAGTTGAGAGTAGAATATCTTGGAGGGAATTAATTTCACAAACTGACTTGTTACAACATTTGCATCCTATAACAGCACCCTTTTTGAATCAGTGAGCTCTTTAGAGCAACCAATTCATTCTCAGATGGCATGATTTTATACACCTGTGGCTATGAGTACTATACTGGATAATCCTCCACACCCTTTTCATGACGTGCTGGACAGACACAGAAGCACATTCAGCAATAGACTCCTTCAACCACGATGCTCCACAGAAAGCCACAGAAAATCATTCCTACCTGTAGGCATAAAACTCTACAACTATGTACTGTAAAAATACTTTTATTTTCAATCTATTTGCTAAATCTTCCTGCAGACTTTTCTTAAAATCAGTTTCAGTCAACCTTATTTATTACAACATATATACATATATGTCTATATACTATACTAGTATATTTATTCATATCAGTTTCATTATCCATATTCTCATTCACACATTCCATATTGAACTGCATTCTCATATACCCTCTGTATAAATAATAAACTGCAAAACTAACTGCAATAATAACTGGGTATTAACTAAACAATTTATTTACACCTAGTACTATGTAAAGAACTGCAGTTAGTACTGTGTAATAACTATGCATATCCTGGTTGTGACTCCAGTCACTCCTGGCCATTATAATGTATAGCTCACCCCACTAAGATCTGGACTTACACCTTACACCTGCAAGTTGTGGTTTTACATTTTTCTCACTGATATATTCTCTTGATACTTTTGTACGCTGAACTGAGTACCTGTAACACAAGGATTTTCCCCCTTGCGGATTAATAAAGTATTCTGATTCTGATTCTGAGGAGGCTGAATCTTCTTCTCTTTCTTTTGGATGCTCCTATTAGGGGTCGCCACAGCGGATCATCTGCCTCCATCTCACCCTATCCCTTACATCCTCTTCCCTCACACCAACCCTCTGCATGTTCTCCTTCACTACATCTATGAATCTCCCTGCCTGGCACCTCCATCTTTTGCCCAAAATGTCCACTATCCCTCCTCTGAACATGTCCAAACCATCTCAGCCTTGCCTCCAAACTACCCAACCTGAGCTGTCCCTCTGATGGACTCATTTCTAATCCTGTCCATTCTGGTCACTCCCAGGGAAAATCTCAACATCTTCAGCTCTGCCACCTCCAGCTTTGCCTCCTGTCTTTTTGTCAGTGCCACCATCTCCAAACCATACACCATGGTGGGCTCACTACCATCTTGTAAACCTTCCCTTTCACTCTTACTATCTGTTAAAAGAAGACTAAATGCTACACAGTAGGAAACATGGCCCTGTCCAAACTTTCTTCAGATGTGTCGCTGCCATTAAATTTAAGACAAACTGGTATTTTTTTTTTTTTGCTCTTATATTATGAGATTTGAAAATGATCCCACTGCTCCAAACCCTTTAGGGATCGAGGTTATGCAAGTCTTGCAGACCTTGTGAACTTCCACTTGACAAGCTAATTAAAAGAAGGGCATCAGGCTTGTGGATTTTAATTCATGGGACATCTGGCCTGGTCATCATGCCACACTCAACGCAGCATTACAAAGGCAGCAAAAAAACACCACCATCCAAAGCAACGGACAGAGCACAAGAGAGGTGAAGAAGAGAGTGCAGGCAGGGTGGAGTGGGTGGAGACAAGTGACAGAGGGATAGCAGCAAGAGTGAAAGGGAAGGTTTACAAGATGGTAGTGAGACCTGCTATGAAGTATGGTTTGGAGACGGTGGCACTGACAAAAAGACAGGAGGTGGAGCTGGAGGTGGCTGAGCTGAAGATGCTGAGATGTTCGGTGGGAGCGACCAGGATGGACAGGATTAGAAATGAGTCCATCAGAGGGACAGCTCAGGCTGAGGTGGTTTGGACATGTTCAGAGGAGGGATAGTGGATGAAGATGGAGCTGCCAGGCAGGAGGCTGATGGATGTAGTGAAGGACGGCAGAGGGTTGGTGTATGTAGGCAGATGATCTGCTGTGGCGACCCCTAACGGGAGCAGAAAGAAGAAGAAGAAGAAGAAGAAGGACGTCCAGCGTTGCATCTCTGTCTTTATTTATCTCAGGCTTAGCAGACGGCCCGCCCACCTGACTTTTTTCAGCATTCTGATTTGTTTAGAGATCTTTCAAGCAAACCTTCTTCTAATGGGTGACACCCGACTCTAGTCCGTCAGAGAGCATCGGGTGGCGGAACCTTTAATCATGTCTGAGGGCTTAACAAACCCCCCGATCAATCAAACGGAGCAAATAAAAAGCAGCATGCCCAGAAAGAACGAAAGAAAGCAGAGCACTTCGTGTTTAATTAGCTAAGCGCCGCCGTGTGACAGGCTCCGCGGCGCCCGACGACCCACAGAGCAACGCCCGCCCCGCGACACTCCACGACGCTCCACCGCACACCGAACCCGCCCCGGTGCCTCCGCCGAGTCGCTCCGCGTTAAATCACACACCATCCGACCTAGAAAACGGCAGCGGAGCGCTGCAGTCCGGCGAGAGAAAAGCGGGCAGCAGCCCAGTGTGTCCTGGAGCGACGCCCACTTCAGGCTGCAGCAGCACACAATGGAAACACCGCCACCGACCTCCAGGCTCGCACACTAATACGTTCACGTTGTATAACGGTGCGGGGTAACGACGCGCTAACACGCCCGCTTTATCCTCAACACCACCACCACCACCACCCCCCCACACACTTCTCTCCGGAGGTCCGGAGCGCGGCGGCGAGCAGCGGGGAGGATTACAGCCTGCTGCCCACACCGAGCGACTCGTTCCCAGGCGCGCGGTGTCGGCAGGACCCGCTTACGCCCCACGCCTTCATACCCCGACAAAACCCATCGATACTCACTGGTGGCTCGATTCACCCGGCGCCCTATAGAGCCTGCTCGCCCCCAGGTCCGCCACCATATCCATGTTTAATTTCTGTTCGCCTTTTTTTCCCCGTCCAGGGTCCACAGTCAGGCACTTCCTGCTCAGCCCTAAAGACCGAAACCCGGTTAGACCGACTGGAGCACAGTGCTGACGTGGGTGTTTATTAACTGGGTGCCCGAGGGTTCAAGGAGCCATTTAAAGTCCCAGCGCCCCGTTTAAACGCACCGTGAACACAGCACACAGGCAACGTTTCTGCAGGGATTCATGATGCTCCTCCAACCTCCTGCACACGCAGGACTCCTCACTCATCCCATTCCACCAACATTTCACACAAGGAAGGCAAAGTCAGTGTTCCAGTAAGAAAGTTCATTTATTCTTTCACCGTTATGGCTCACAGGTCGATAGAGAAAATATCAACTGTTAAATCTAATCTAACAGCAAAGACATGTTAGACAAATTGCCTGTAATCATTTTTTTTAAAAAGCTACAAACAGAAAATGAAACAGGAAAAGCAACAAATACAGCTTCTCTTGAGGTCTCAAGTGTCAATGCAAAAAAATGAGGAAGCTGATGATTCCCTTTGGTGATTTAAAAGAGGAATTATGAATGGCTTGGGTTTCATCAAGAAGCTGTGCCATTGGAAAATCCAGTGGGGTTCATGGACTGCCAGCGCCACAGGTCCTCACCTAAATGGAAATAAAGGTGAAAATAAATAACATCAATGGGTCATTAATTAGAATTTGGGGAGAGGGATACGGTTTTCCAGTGAGGCTGTCCTTACACATCCTTTCCAGGTCGAATTCAGCCTTCCATCCCAGCTCCTGCTCAGCTAGACGAGGGTCAGCATAGCAGGATGCCACGTCTCCACCTCTACGAGGGGCAATCTTGTACGCGATCTATAAAGGAAACACATTATGTCGGCTATATTAACAAAAACAAAAGTGGCTTAGTCTACATAAATAGGTGGACTTCATGTAGTGTGGTTACTGCTCCAAGTCACTTCAATCACTCCCAGAGAACACATCACAAACCCTGATTCTTCTCTGGACAAAAGCATTGGGCCAGCTACACATTACACCTACAGGAGCTTTTATGACATCCCATTCTAAATCCACAGGCATTAATATGGAGTTTATCCTCCTTTGCACCTTTAACAGTTTTCACTTTTCTGGGAAGGCTTTCTACAAGATTTTGGAGTGTGTCTGTGGGAATTTTTTGCCCATTCATCCACAGGAGCATTTGTATGGGCAGACACTGATGTTTGATGACAGGGCCTGGCTCACAATCTCCCATTACAGTTCATCCCAAGTGTTTCCACTTTGAAAGAATACCACTTAGAGTTGACGGTGAAATATATAGGAGGGAAGAAATTTCACTGCCTGACTTGCTGCAATGGTGGCATTAAAGCACCATGCTCGAATTACTGTAGAACAACCACTTCTTTCGCTTTATTTAATACACCTGTGGCAATGGGACTGAATGAAACACTCGAATTCAATGATTAATGGGCTTGGCCCAATATTTTTGTCTATATAGTTTAAATCCACAAAGGAACAAACACACTTCCTCCTCACCTCTCTTGCTGAAGCCTTCTCCATAGCTTTCACCATCTGGAGCACCGAGTAGCCTCTTCCTGTCCCAAGGTTGTAAACCTACAGACACAAACAACAGTAAATACCTAAAGTTTCTATACGTCATTCTAAACAGTTTGTCTTTTCTCAGTTATACCTTGCACCCACAGTCCTGCTTCAGCTTCTTCAGAGCAGCTATGTGTCCCTTTGCCAGGTCTACCACATGAATATAATCTCTCACACCTAGAAAGATGGACAAATCTCATTTGCACGATTCTAAATATTCTCTCAAAGCCACAATGAAATCATTGCAGTAAAGTTTAAGGCTCTTCTTGGTTACCTGTGCCATCGAGCGTGTCGTAGTCATTTCCAAATACACTGAGACACTTTCTTCTCCCAACGGCAACCTAAATTAAGCAATGCAAACAATTCAGAATCATCTGATTCGTAGAGATGGATGAAATAGTTCAATAGCAATCCCTCTGATATACACAGCTGTGCATCTGGCAAAGTTTTTAGATACCTGGGCAACGTATGGCAGCAGGTTGTTAGGGATACCCTGAGGGTCCTCTCCTATCTGACCAGAGGAATGAGCTCCAATTGGGTTGAAATAACGCAGCAGCACTGCATTCCAGTCCTGCTCACACAGAAGCAATAATGAGACACCTTGTAAGGTGCAAATGTGTCTATCTATGAATGTGTTTCAACCTTCTGCTAAGCACCTTCTCAGCTTTACAGTGGTCCTTGATCATCTCCTCTATGAAGTACTTGGTTTTGCCGTAGGGGTTAGTGCAGCCCCCCACAGGGTGCTGCTCATCTATGGGAAGACTTTGGGGGTCTCCATATACTGTGGCTGAGCTGCTGAAGACCAGATTGCGCACTCTGTGAGCCTGCATCACCTGGGACACATGCAAATGCACACAAACATGGCACACGCACGCACACGCACGCACACACAGTCAGCAGCCAGCGAGACACAGCCATTCAGCTCAGGGGTGAGGAAAAAAAAGGCAGATTCTGGCAGTCACGGTGAGCTCCACACGCATTAAAGTTCAGACGGTTGCAAGTGTTAGAATTTGCCAGCTCGGTTTCAAATGAACACTCACAGTTGTGCACTCGGCAAACACGGGTGAAGATTAGAGTGAGTAACGAGTTCAGAGCAAAGAGTGAAAGTTCAGATTTAACGGAGGGCCAAATCAATGTAACTGACCTCAAGCAGGTTCATGGAGGCTGTGAGGTTGACTCTGTAGTAGCGTAACGGCTGCTCCACCGACTCGCCCACAGCCTTTAGGCCTGCAAAATGCATCACAGCACTGAA
>VUQH01035931.1:0-11863 GCA_015106775.1 Etroplus canarensis | reverse complement strand
TCACAGCACTGAAAGAATGCTGTAAAACAAAAATACAGGTATACATAAGTAACAGAAACAGGTAACACAGAATTTTAGATTACAAGCATGTAAATACTACTTATAACCTAACTTTAACCTTTAACTGCTTTTGGAGAATTCATAGAGGCCAGCAGGGACAGGGTTACAAGAGTTAAGGAATAATAATTACTGGTGCATTTATCTGATCTCCATGGAAGTATAAAAAACGTCAGCTTTTTATTTTTACGTACAATGAAAGCAGAAGTTGGGGCTGCAACTATTGTCACTAAAAATACCTCTTAAAGTTTCCTAAAAAAATCCAAATATAGTTTCATATTTCTTTACAAATCAAAATCTGCACACTGTGTGGCATTTTTATCTAAAATGGTTAAAGATGCAGATGAATAACAGTGCAGGGGAGTCTCTGTGGACTCCGTGATGTTTACAGACAGCATTGTGATCCATAGTGAGAGTAGGGAGCAGATGGAAGTAAGCCTGGAGAGGTGGAGGTATGCATTGGCGAGAAGAGGAATGAAAGTCAGTAGACAGTGAAAAAAGAAGAAGACTTCAGGACTAACAGGAAGAATAACCCAACTGTAATAACTTTCTGACCGTTTTGAAGAGTTTTTCCAAGGCAGGGCGGTCCAGGAGGTCTAATTCATGAAACTCGATGCTTGCGTCCAGAAGCTTTTCTATCCTGCGTATGCTCTCTGGCACATCCCCTTCTCCTCAATCCAAAACACAAGAGACAACACACACACAGATACCAGATCTAAGTATCAAACTGGGGATTTTCTCAATGAAAGTTCTTTATTAGTCTGTGCCTACCTCGTACAGCATTACTGAAGTTATCCACTACCACTGGCTGGTAGCCTGCTTCAATGAGCTCCACCACACAGTGACTCCCAATATAGCCCCCTCCACCTGTGACCAGCACCTTCTCTGCCATTCTTTGGGCAATTGGATACAGTCAGTCAACCCTGCACTTGAACTCCTCTCTCAGTTTGCACACCTGTGGTAGAAGCAAATAAATTCAATTCAGTTTAAGTTAGTTTTATTTATATATCACCAATTCACAAGAACAGTTTCGTCAAGGCGCTTTATAGTGTAAGCTAAAGACCCTACAGTGTTAGAGAGAAACCCCTTTCTTCTTTAACTTACTTTGGAAAATTCTGCTTTCCTTAACTAAAGGGTCCACCCTAAAATGGATGAACTATACTGAAATCTGTGATTATTCATTCTGAATCATCCTTAGACACTAAGGTCAAACTAATCAGGTAGTCTTTGAAAGTAACACTGTAATGCAAATGTAAATGAAGGGGTAAAAAGAGTTGAATATGTTTGCGAGCAGTATATTCTTAATATTAATTTTACTAAAAGTAATTCTGTGTCCCCACAGTGTAGTAGTTTACACATCTGCCTTACAAGTGAAAGGTCCTCAGTTTGATTCCAGGTGGGGACACAAGCCCCTCTCACCATGGAGGGTTGCGTCAGGAAGGGCATCCTGTGTAAAACCTCTGCCAAATTACCAATGCGATTAACCTGCTGTGGCGACCCCTTGGGGGTAATACAAGGGAGCAGCCAAAAGGTACATTTTTTACGAAATGTAATTCGTCCATCTGTCCATCGTCTACTGCGTTTCTGGGGTCCAGGTCACAGAGACTGCAGTTTGAGCAGAGAAGCTCAGACATTCCTCTCCCCAGCCACCTCCTCCAGTTCTTCAGGGGGAGACACCAAAGCCTTCCCAGGTCAGCTGGGAGACATAGTCTCTCCAGTGTGTCCTAGGTCTGCCTCGGGGTCTCTTCCCAGAGGGACATGCCCGAAACACCTTGAGTGGGAGGCGTCGGGGAAACATCCTGATCAGATGCCCGAACCCCCTCAACTGGCTCCTTTGGATGTGGAGGAGCAGCGGTTCCACTCTGAGCGTCTCCTGGATGACTGAGTTCCTCACCCTACCTCTAAGGGTGAGTCCAGCAACCCTACGGAGAAAGCTCATTTCGGCCGCTTGCATTCGCGATCTCATTCTTTTGCTCATTACCCAAAGTTCATGACCACAGGTGAGGGCAGGATGTAGACTGACCAGTAAATTGACAGCGTTGCCTAAGAGCTCAGCTCCCTCTTCATTCTTACTGAATGTAATTCATTAAGAATTATTGTTTTATTAATGTTTTACCTGCAAGACAATGAATGTACGGGTTTCAGATTGGGTTGAGTGTCCCTGAACGTTTGATCTTAGAATCACCCCTTCAGCAGCCTGAGCCCAGCCTGATGGTTCAGGATCACCTGTGTCAGCCCAAGATTTGTCAGAAGGTAAAGCAGAGCGGGTGTCTGTCTCCTGAACACAAATTGCCGTGACCTTCACTGGAGAAGCAGGATATCCTTTGCTCTGAACAGGCCTGAAGGGTTTGTTAAGTCCACTTTACAGCTCTGTGACACACCTGTATTGTCTCACGTCAGCAGGTAACCAGTCCAACCACACAAAGTAATTATAGGGCCTGCAAGGTAACACGTCAGTGACTCCTACTCATTGTGAAAAACTATTCTTATCTTTTGAGAGAGTGATGAAACTGCTCTTTATCTGGTCTTTACAGACTTTAATGTACCACAACTTTATTTGTGTTTTGCATAATAATTTGTATTATTTAATAACAGTTTAATGCTGCATGAGGTCTCCACACACTACAGCTCATTCAAATGGATAAATTAAAGGGTGAATCCCACTTCAGATGCTTTTCTAATAGGATTTAAAAAAACTATGCAAACTCTGCGTCTTTGAGAGCTTCATTCAAGGCTAAATAACCAAATAAAAGTCTGAGTTTATGAGAAAAAGCACAACTTCATGACAGACTGTTAAAATGAGAACACAGCACACAGTGTCATTAAGGCTGCCTGTGAAATACTCACGGAATGTCCCTTTAGCAGAGCAAACAGTCGCTTCCGGTGGGGGCTCGGGATAAACGTGAGCGTGGAGACAGAGCGAGGCTTTTATCTGTCACTTCATTTAGTGAAGTCCTCTCCTGTCTCCTGTGGACATGTCTTTACTTCCTTGAAAACGTGGAACGGCGTCAGGTGAATGATTCACAGGGAACTTCCTGTAAGCGTGCTTTCAAAATAAAAGCAGGGACGCTCGAAAGGCCCAACGCTCCACTTTAAAGTAACCTGAACCAGCTCAAGTGACCCCACGCAGGATAACAACAACTGATGGAACTGAGATAAACTTCATTCAAATGTACTTTTTACAGTACTGTGCAAAAATCTGAAGCCCTCATTTCTTCATATTTTGCTTTCAAAGGAGCCGGATTTTCCTTGTCACATTTAGAAGTGGTTTGGGCAGTAGTTCTCCAGGCATTCTGAAGGTGTTTCAAAGATTTTTTTTTTTTGACGTAGGCTGCTTTTTCATTCTTTTCAGTGCAGTGGCACCATCGTGGTATGCAGTGAGTCCTTAAAAATGTGAAGAAACTGGACAAGTGGAGGGGAAAACAGGCCTAAAAATGATCTATAGCAGATAAACAGTATCTGAAAATCATAAAGCAAAGATCTGACACAGATCAAATTGTAATCCTCTGTAAAACACAGTGGAGGCTCCATCATGGTTTGTGATTGCATTTCAGCCGGTGTCAAAATTGATGGAATTATGAACACAGAAATTTACATCAGATTTTGATCCACTGTGCAATACCATCTGGACAGTGTCTGATTGGCTATGGCTTCATTTTTCAACATGACAGTGATCCCAAACTCACCTACCTGGACAGAAAAACACACAGTCAAACAGCCATGGATTGGCCTCCCTAGAGCCCAGACCTCAGCATTTCTGAAGCTGAGTGGGATCAGCTTGCGAGAGAACGGAATAAAAGGCAGCCATCATCCAAAGAATGTCCTTCAAGAAGCCTGGAGAACTATTCCTGAAGGCGACTTAAAAAATGACAAAAGCTTGTCTATGAAAGTTCAGGCCGCGCTAAAAAATTAATAAATAAATAAAGTGGGTCACACCAAATGCTAATTTTCAAGCTGGCTAGAATTGTACAAACTCTGTCTTTGCCTTGTATTCCCTTTTGGTTTTTGCATGTTTCAATACATCATTGGACCTTTTTCCTGTTTAGCCAGCAACATATAAAGAACTGAGGGGTGTGTCATGCCTTACATTTTATTATCGTTATTGTATTTAATTTTTACTACGCCTCTCTGTCTCTCTCCATCTCTACGCCTCCATCTCACCCTGTCCTTTGCATCCTCTTCCCTCACACCAACCCTCTGCATGTCCTCCTTCACTGCATCCATCAACCTTCTCTGTGGTCTTCCTCTTCTCCTCCTGCCTGGCAGCTCCATCTTCATCATCCTTCGTCCAATATGTGCACTCCTCTGAACATGTCCAAACCCTCTCAGCCTGAGCTGTCCCTCTGATGGTCTCATTTCTAATCCTGTCCATCCTGGTAATTTTGCATTTTAAAATTATTTCACTGCAAGCGTTTAGGTTTGAAATCTTATTTTGAAGCATGAAACGGATCTAAAGGACACATTTTCGGCAAATCACGGCTCTCTCTAACCACATTGCCGTACTACGTGAGCGACTCACGCGCCGTGACGTCAGGCAGTAAGCCACGCCCCTTCCCCCATTCACACAGGGAGGTGTTTTGTGCTGAGCCTCCACCTCTGCCTTCACTCTGAAGTGTACCAGATGGCAAAGGGAAAAGTGCCACGTTACCTAAAAAGGCACTGAAGTCCTGGAGGGAGTGCAGCTTCACAGGGCTGAGCACAAAATACAGCTTTCTCTTAAAGACAATCTAAAAAAGCCTCACATGTTATATTAAACATGGTCTGCTTATGCATTTGATCACAGTTCCAGTATGATGAATGCAAAGGAATAAAATGAGTGAATAAACTGCCCTCCGCCCAAACACGCAGCCACTGCTGGTGACCAAACCCTTCTCAAAACCCAAATAATTAAGTCACCACTGTCATTATGACACAGCAGGCTAATGAAACTCAGCTGACCCACACTTGATGAACTCTTTCAGAAAATGTGTGTTAGGAAACTGAAGTAAAATACAGTACTGTGTGGAAGTTTTGAGCCACCCCTCATTTCTCTATATTTTTCTGGGGAAATGGGATATGGGTGTAACAGTTTTATTAATGTGTAGATATTAATGGGAGTACAGTACATAAGGCAAAAACAGAGTTTGTACAATTTTAACAAGCTTGAAAGTCAATATTTGGTATGACCAGCTTTATTTTTTAAGACAGCCTGAACTCTCTTAGCCAAGCTTTCTTGTCATTTCTTCAGGAATAGTTCTCCAGGCTTCTTGAGGGACATTCCAAAGTTCTTCTCTGGATGCCAGCTTCCTTTTGCTCCATTCTCTGTCAAAATGATCCCACACTGCTTCAATAATGTAGAGGCCAATCCATGACTGATAGTGTTCCATTGTGTGTTTTTCTGTCCAGGTAGGCTTTTACTGCACTGGCAGTGTGTTTGGGATGACTGCCCCGCTGAAAAATGAAGCCGTAGCCAGTCAGATGCTTTCTAGGTGGTATTGCACGGTGGATCGAAATCTGACGGTACTTTTCTGCGTTGATAACTCCATCAATTTTGACAGGATCCCCGTCACCACTGGCTGAAAGGCAGCCCCAAACCATGACAGAGCTTCCATTGTGTTTCACAGACAGCTGTAGGCACTCACTGTTGTCCCTCTCTCCCGACCTCCTCTGCTCATACTGATGATAATTTGAACCAAAAATTTTAAATTAGGATTTATCACTCCATTAGACCTGTTGCCACTGATTTCAGTCCAAAGCCCTTTTTCGCTGTTTCTCTTACTTAAGAATATCTTGTTGAACAGTCAGCCTTCCACTGAGACCAATTCTGATGAGGGTTCAGTGAAGAGCAGATGAATCAGCTGAAGGGCCAGCTGCATCTCTCAGGTCCTGTGTCAGATCTTTGCGGTATTTTTTCCTCTTTCCTATTTTCTGAAAGGATATCGCTTTCAGATGCTCTTCATCTGCTGTAGATAGTTTGTTTTTGGGTCTGCCAGTTCTTCTTTTGTTTGCCACTTGTCCAGTTTCTTCACATATTTAAGGACACACTGCACACCATGTCGAGATATGCCAAGTTTTCAGCCAATAGCTCTTTCAGAATCATCTTGTTGGTGCAAAAATATAATTTTATGTCTGTCAAACTTTGTTATCTCTGGCATTTTTTTAGATTCAGCTAAAGAAATGGGAACAAATTCTGTTTCTTCAACAGGCTGGAAGTAACAAGTTGTCTGTAGTGCTTACATACAACACTGGATCATTATTTTTTTTTGTTAGGTTCCTTTGTTATTACTGAATGGTTTATAGATCAGTGTTAAGTGGCTTAACAAAGAAAAAGCATTCCTGTGAAAATGGTCAGGTATAAGGACTGGACTGAAATGAGTGAAAAAGCAGGACATGTTCACAGGAACACTTTGAAAGATCTTCAGAAAACCTGGAGAACTATTGCTCAAGACAAGAAAGAATTCAAGACAGTCTGGCTCCTTGGAGGCAAAATAGAGGAAACTGGGGCTTTTGAACAACACGACACGACCAGCATGCTAATGTTCAGAACAGGGTATAGGCATTATATTCAGATCAATACATCATGAGGGAAAGGCAAGAAAAAACATGCAAATACAATAATACATCATGTTTAGCAAATCTGCATATGAAGTGTCAAGAGTTTCCTCACTGGCCAGTGGCCACATACTGTTTCCTCTCGCAAATGAGCCTGAATGCAACTTATATCTATAAACATTTTAGTCTTAGACATTCTTAGTCATTATCTTTCTTTCCTTTACTCATAATTTCACTTTATGGAAAAATTCTCAACCTCAACAACATGAAAAAGAAACCTGCAGACTGAGCTGGATTCTTTTATACCCCGTACCATTTCTGAAGCTCAGGTGCCAGTTCAGTCCCACAGGCACACGAAAAAAAGAGAGCAGAATTATGAGTATAGAATGAAAAAAGGAAGGGATACCTGAAAGATGAAGTTTGCTCGCTTCATTCCCTGCAAATTCCTTCTCTTTGTTAGAAAGGACTTGGAGCTGATGAAGAAATCTCAAGAAGGGGGAAGAACATGGCAGTATGATGCAGCATTGTTAGGTGGTAATAACAACAAAAACCAAACCAACCATTCAGAGAAGGGACAGAGGAGAGGAGACAGAAGGAAGCATTTAAAACTCAGAGGAGGAACAACATGTAACTATTTGACTGCAAGAGAACAGAAAAAAAGGAATGCAATCTTTCCTATGAATGTGGTTTATTTTGTAGCCTCAGTTGGTCACTTCAGACTTCATTTCTGACTTTTTGCACTGATGCGGTTTTGCAGCATAGCTCACCTTTGCTTGTGTCTTTATATTCATGAGTATATGGGTGCAGACTTCCCTTGAGCTGCTGCCCCAGCATCCTGTCTGTCTGTGGGAGGAGGTGGAGAGCTGCAGGGAGTGCAATGAGCACCTCTGCCCTCCAGTGCTGGACGACTGTGGACGCTGTGAGAAATGTGCAAATGTGTAGTGTGACCCAGATGGGGCTTAGAAGTTATACAGCCACTGTGGAGAGCGCCTGGTATGCCAGATTAAATTGCCAAAGAGCGGAACACAGAACTGAGCCAGAGCCTGCATGTGTATGTCAGGAGAAAGGCCCTGTGTGTGGCTCAGATGGGTGGGTTACCCCAGTGTTTGCCAGCTGAGAGAGACTGCCAGCTGAGAGAGGCTGCCAGTTGTGGTAACACAACCCTAAAGCTCACTAGGAGGGGATGCTCTATTCTATTCACTCCACTTTTTCTGTTTTATATATCACCAGTCCAAGAAAGTTCATATTTTAAAGAAGCAAATGCATTATCTTTATATGGAACAACTTTAGGGTGTTAAGCTTTGGTTTCTTCTGCTCCCTGTGTCCTTCAGGTCCTATAAAGCTGTTCAGCTACCCAGGGAGTGACATCATCTTTGGCTGTGACCGCTCAGCATAACCTCTTCCAAACTTGAAACGGGGGAAGACAGGGAGGGTCTTCCTGAGAGGAGATGATCCAAACATTTCTGTCCAGGTTTGAGCAGACCTTTGGTTTTTATGCAGTTTTGAGCATTTCATTAAGGATTTTGTGCTAATTCGAACATGTCCTGTTGGCAGGGTCATTTTTAGTTTTCTTGATGAAAATGTTTCTGGTTGAAGGGACATTAAACTGATTTCACACATATAATTCAGTATATTTATCATGAGGAACACCAGTACCTGTGGAAAATGTATCCTCTGTGAGCTTTCCAAAGCTGGCAAATAATAATCAAGATGGTGTCCTACAAGACATTAGAGCCATTGTTTTTGCAACTTGACTGACTAAAAAGGCAGGCTATTTTAGCCTCTGAAGCTCTCAGTTTTATAACATAAAACTGAGAGCTTCAACTGATATTATCTCAATATATCTGTAAAGATTGCAAATGTATGATAATGCAAGAAATTATGTGATGCCACGATGAAAAATAATTTATACAAAATTTGAGAATAGGTGGTTCAGGCAGGAACAACAATACCATTCCACACCAGCTGATACCTTTCTGCAAATCTTATTGGCAAATCTCATGTAAGGTGTGCTGTTTAAGCTGATTCAGTCAGCATGCAGTTGCTGCCCATGTGCAAGTCTCTTTGCAACCCATCTTAACTCAAGCTTCTCCACTGTATGCTATTAATGCTATTTCTAACATGACAGATGTTATGTTCGTTGTTGCTGATATGTGTTCTGTTCTGTGAATGAGCTTAGGTGGTCCATATAGTTAGGTGCATAAGTTTGTGGGCAATGAAATATTTTTGTTGTAATTTTGCCTTTGTGTATCACCTCATTCTGTCCTTTGTGTCCTCTTCCCTTACACCAACCCTCTGCATATCTTCCTTCACCACATCCATGAACCTCCTCTGTTTATGGTTCAGTTACTCAAGACAAACTGAAGGCAGAGAGACCCACAAACAAGCAGCAACTAGAGGCAGCTGTGGTAAAGGCCTAGCAGAGCATGTCAAGAAGGGAAACACAGCATTTGGTCATGTCCATGGGTTCAAGACTTCAGACAGTCATTGACCACAAGGGATATGTATCCAAGTATTAAAAACAATCCTCATATTTGAAATTATGCTAATTTGTCCAATTACTTCTGAGCTTCCAAAAATGGGTGATTATGCATAAAAATGGCTGTAATGCATTAACAGTTAATGCAATCTGCTTGTTAAGGCCCGAGAATTAAAGCTGAAAGTCTGCACTTTAACCAGATCTTGATTTTTTGAATTACAATCCACTGTGGTGGTGCACAGAGGCACAATTACAAAACAAAAGAATCTGTTATTGTCCAAAAACTTGTGGACCTAAGTGTATGTGCCTTAGGTGCCTCAGATGGAAGTTTTGAGATATCCCCAGAGCCATAATAAAAATATAAGTTGCTGCTGAAGAAATAAGAATTCTATTCTGGCCAAAGTGAATCTGACAGATGTGGTCAGTGTTCGTTCATGTATTTACTTATTGCTTAATAAAGAGCCTCTGTTTGTAACAGAATTACACTGACAGTTGAGGCAAGGTTTTGTGTCAATGCCATTCTATCCTGTCTTTCTCAGGCTCCCCAGCACTCCACTGTCTCTACACGGCTTCAGATACTGGGCTTCCCTCTGGTGCAGGGGTCTACTCTTGCATCTCTCACAATGCTTTAAGAGAAATGAGTGTTTACACTAAAAATCAATTAACAGTAGATTTTTAACTGTATATAGCTGAATGGCAAAGTCATTATTTCAAACCACACCATGTGCATTTTTATCTGCTCTGCAGGGGGTAAAGGTGATGGACCTCCACATGGGAGGAGGAGGAGGAGGAGGAGGAGGAGGAGGAAGAAGAAGAAGAAGAAGAAAAAGAAGAAGAAAATTTTAAACATTTGGAGGAAGACAGTGGTGATGCACAGCCGACATCTGGAAATTACCTGCCAGTAATTTAAATCAGTTCAGAGGATCTCAGAAATTATTTCTGCCAGCACATCAGATCATCCACAAAAATTTCAAATTACAAGCTATGATGTCAGTGATGCTTCAGTTGACGTACTGAATGGCTAATTTAGCAACTACATTATATGGACAAAAGTATTGGGCCGCACCCCTTAATTACTGAATTCAGATGTTTCATTCATTCCCGTTGCCACAGGTGTTTAAAATCAAGCAGCTAGCTGCGCAGTCATTTGTGAAAGAATGGGTGGTTCTAAAGAGCTTCCTGAATTCCAGCATGGTCCTGTAAAAGGATACCTCCATTGCAACAAGTCAGTTCCTAAAATTTTGTCCTTCCCAAATATTCCACCATCAACAGCAAGGGGTATTACTGCAAAGAAGAAGTGATTAAGAACCACAGCAACTCAGCCACATAAAGTTACAGAGCAGGCTTGCTGAATGCTGAGACACATAATGCATAAAAGTCACCAATGCTCTGCTGATACAATAACTGCAGAACTCCTCCCATGACATTAACATCAGCACAAAAACTGTCTGCAGAGAGCATCATGGCATACGTTGCCATGGCCAAGCAGTTACATGCAAACCTTATATCACCAAGTGTAATGCTAAGTGTTGAATGGAGTGGTGTAAAGCACATTGCCACTGGACTCTGGAACAGTGGAAATGTGTACTTTGACGTGACCCATCACACTTCTCTATATGTCTGGCAAATGCCAGGATAACATTACCTGCCTGACTGCATTGTGTCAGCTGTAAAGTTTGGTGGAGGAGTGGGAATGCTATGGGGGTTTTTTTTCTGGGGTTGGCCTGGGCCTCTTAGTTCCACTGAAGGGAAATCTTCATCTCACCAAGACATTATGGACAATTCTCTGCTTCCAACTTTGCAGGAACAGGCTTGGTAAGGCCCTTTTTGTGTTCTAGCATGACTGTGCCCCAGTGCACAAAGCAAGGTCCACCTTGACACCAGTGGATTTAGAATGGGATGTCATCAAAGCTCCTGTAGGTGTAATGTGTGGGTGGTCCAATACTTTTGTCCATATGGAGCAAAGCCAACTCATTCACAATAGGAGAGAAACTTTCTGGACTGAAACTGTGACTCAACTTCAAAAGTGATAGAAATAAAAATCACAAGCAGATATATAAGTCACCCCTAAAGTAAAGCTTCTATCATTTCCTCCTCCTTTCACCACTCCACTCACAGAACAGACCACAGTACAATTGTTCCCCAAGGAAAAAAACAAGGAGAGTGATAGATGGCGCGAGAGAGGGTGTGACTGTCTGCGGGGTCTCCGTCTGATTCTCTTCATCTCTCTCCACCTGAGTGCCAGTTAATCCTCCCCTCATCCCCCGACTCCCAGCTGGATGCACCGGCTCCTTCTGAATGGCAAGCTGCATTAACGCTGAGGAACTTTCTCCTGCTGTCTGTTAGTAGAAGCTGATTGGAGATTACTGGCCTGCTGCAAAAACACAGCCCTCCATCTCATCTCAAATCACTTCCCACCCCATTTTCTCCTTCGTCTCTTCATTTCTTTATCTTCTTAATCCCAGCTCTCCTCCTTTTCAATGTCATCAACTTTTGCCTGCTACTAAAATCCTGCCCCCATTAACTGCTCTTTCTTGACAGCTGAATGACAAGAAAGATGAGTAAGAAGGAGAGAGGAGAAAAAAAGCTTCCCCTCCTGAGTGGAGCCAGAATGATGTCATGGGGGCATTTGTCCTCCTGGTGTGGAGGCTTCCCTTCCTCTGCTAATTACCTTGTACAAACTCGAATCTGATATGGCGGATATGAGGCCCAAATACAATTATTGTGGGCTAACAAAGAGATATTGAGATTCAGGGAATGAGGGAGCGACCGCAAGTGAGATAGAAGGAAAGGCAC
>VUQH01035929.1:30972-55020 GCA_015106775.1 Etroplus canarensis | reverse complement strand
GATGTAGTGAAGGAGGACATGCAGAGGGTTGGTGTGAGGGAAGAGGATGCAAGGGATAGGATGAGATGGAGGCAGATGATCCGCTGTGGCGACCCCTAACGGGAACAGCCGAAAGAAGAAGAAGTAGCTCTAGAAGGTCTTTTCCCTGGCTCTCCTTTCTGTCTTCTCTGTCCTCTCATCCCCAACCGGTCGAGGCAGTTGGCTGCCCCTCCCTGAGCCTGGTTCTGCCAGAGGTTTCTTCCTGGTAAAAGGGAGTTTTTCATTCCCACTGTCACCAAGTGCTTGCTCATAGGGGATCATCTGATTGTTGGGGTTTTCCCTTTAACACTTTTTTATCTTTACCCTACAGTGTGAAGTGCCTTGAGGCGACTTTTGTTGTGAATTGGCGCTATATAAATAAAACTGAATTGAACTGAACTAGTTGTCCAAGCGCCACTTCTAGTGGCACAATTTGAGGACCAGTGGATTACGAGACACAACAACTGAGACAGACCAAACTCTAGCAAGAATTCAACCTATCTGCTTTACACTATTATATTACATTGTACTTGATAAAGCTTGCTGGTATTATGTACCACCCTGACCTCCTCCTTCTTCTTCTTTCAGGTGCTCCCGTTAGGGGCCGCCATAGCGGATCATCTGACTCCATCTCACCCTAACCCTTGCGTCCTGTTCCCTCACACCAAACCTCTGCAATTCTTCCTTCACTTCATCGGTGAACCTTCTCTGTCCAATCCCGTCCATCCTGGTCACTCCCAGCAAAAATCTCAACATCTTCAATTCTGCCACCTCCAGCTCCACCTCTTGTCTTTTTGTCATCTCCACCATCTCCAGACCATACATCATGGCAGGCCTCACTACTGTCTTGTAAAAATTCCCTTTCACTCTTGCTGCTATCCTTCTGTCACAAACCCCACAAAAAACAAATAAATCAGACTCCTCAGACTTCTGCACAGTACTGTGCATGTCTAACATAGGCTCCTTTCCATCAACTGATGACAAAAACTGAAAACCTTTATCCTCTAAAGAATGATAAGTAATTTTTGTCCCATTTAAAGTCTGCTTTAATGTCTTTTATCCTTTTAAAATAACTCGATTTTATTGTGGGAATGATTTGTAAAGAAGTTCTTATCTGTTGTACTTAGAGAGCCTTACTGCTGTGGTTAGGTGAGCAGAGAAATGTAACTGAAGTTTGAGAGCATAATAGTAGTTTATTGACTGTGATTTGTATTCATATCTGAACGCATTGCTGCTTTCCTCTCTGATTTCCCCCATGTGACAGTGTAAAGTGTTTCTGCAGTATGCATTCCACTCCACACAATGCCTCATTTGATTGTTACACTAAAAAAAAAATTATCTGTGTATTTGCACATTGCGCATATTAATATTCATACTGTGCTGCTTCTACCAATGCCCAGATTGGTGTCACAATCTGTGAAGTCCTCGGAGTCTGGAATAATGGCTAGGATCATGAAATGCCATAACTTCATTTAAATCTCTTTCCAGAAGCCATTTTAATAAAAGGCATCCTAATTTCCTACTACTCTACCTTAGGTTTCTCACACTAGCTTAGTGTAGGAACTCTGCAGAATTTATACAGCTTCTATATGTAATGATTTTACTATTGTCATCAAAATAACTAAACTATGACCACTATTAAAACCAGCTCACTGATGAGAAGTGCAGACATTTCTGGGAGTAATTACAATAATTCACAGTCCATGAAAGTAATATACAAACCTGTACTTGGACTCCACTGAATCTGGTTGTCTCACTAAGATTATGAATCTCATTTTGAACTGTTATCTGACCAACACAACAGCATCAACTCAACCAGCCATCTTTATCCTTTCTGCTCTCCATCACAGAGCAGCTGCACAAAATGCAGCAAGGTCAGTCATTTGTGTAGAGTGGATTGAAAATCGAGCTCCATTTATGTGGATAGTCGGTGTCACAATATCTGGCTGAACTATTATTCCAGTGTTCTTTGCTGTGCAGGTGTCAAGTGTGGCCTACTGTGCAAAAATCATGACAGGCCATTTCCAAAACTGTCCACCCACCATAGTCAGGCAGCAAGGGCTTGGATGTAACTGCTATGCACTTGAGCTCCGCAAATTGTGCTTTTTTGGGGGGTGGAAAGAGTGCGTGTTGGCGGCATTGGCTGCAGTGCTTGAGTGGGTGAAAGGTAACAGGTTTTTATATCGATGGCTGAAATTAGATTAGTGGAGACACACGCTCAGGTTTTGTTTCTCGCTTACCTCCAGCCATGTCCTCTTCCAGCAGTTGTATCTGCAGGTGGAAGATCTTCTCCTGGAGGTCACACAGGGTGTGTTTCATTTTCTCCCTCCGTGTCACCATGTAGCACAGATTACGCACCTGAAACACAGGAGGAACATGATCAGCAGGTATAAGACAGGCACTATGTTTCATCTAGCTCTCATATAATCACAATGTGGTGCAAAATGATCACGGCTACAAATTAATAAATAGATTATTTTAATATGAGATTTTTGCTATTATACATTATGTAATATGATAGACTATGTGGACAAAAGTATTGGGCCACACTGCTTAATCACTGAATTCAGGTGTTTCATTCAGTCCCACTGCCTCAAGTGTATAAAAATCAAGCACCTAGCCATGCAGTCTGCCTTTACAAACACTTATGAAAGAATGATCCATCCAAAAGAGCTAACTGGATTCTTGTATAATACTATAGTAGGATGCGACTGTTGCAACAAGTCCCTTTTGAAATTTTTCCCTCTTTAGGAATTACAGTAACTCAGCTACGAAGCAGCAGACATGTAGTTACACAGTGGGGTCGCCAAGTGCTGAGGTGAATAGTGTGTAAAAGCTGCCAGCGTTTTGCTGATCTTTGAATAATAGTCAAACAGGTGTAATGGTATCATTACATCTGGTTTTAGGTGTAACTATACCATTACATGTAGCAACTAGAAGCACTCGGAGAGAGTCCCCCATGAGGCAGCTCTCCGACTCTGACTGAAACATGTTCTAGCAGCTATGTCAATGCAGTTCTACTACAACGCATTCTCTTTATCAAACTGACCTGCCAAAAAAGGATTTATTGCGATCCTGACATGTTAATTGTATCATCTCCACTCAGTTTGTTTCTGTATGTCACATAAAGTAAACTCTAAAGCATAAGTTTGCCAGATCCAGCTCGACATCATGTCAAAAGAATTTGTTGGCTGCACTAGTCGTGAATGTGAGATGCAGATGAAACTAAACTCAGATAAACCCGCTCTACAATACCTGCTCAGAACTAAATGGCAGACACAATGCTTCAAACATGCTTCCAACTGAGAATGAAATATCTAGCAGCTAAAAAGCCAGACATTTTTGTCTGAAGTTGGCAGGCACCAAAATAGATGTAAGTCAAAATGAGATATTAGAAGTACAGCCATCAGGTGGACAGAAACATGCCTCCAGTGAGTGGCAAAGTTGTGTATCGACAACTGTTAATGCAGTGTATGTCTGAAGTAATGCTTTTCCAGCTTACTGACAAAAGCTTAAAGCTTCAATACTCCTCATAACTGACTGAAAAGGGTGAATAAAGGATAATTTGATCCTTTCATGCATGGTGGTCACTACAGTGGCCATATTCTTTAATATGCATGTCAGCCAGCACAGTTCTTAACTGAAGATGTCATCATTCATGCACGAAAATGTTAATACATGCCAAAACACTGTTTCTCCCTAAACTCTTAAGTAAAGAAATGCACTTTTTTAAATCATAAGGTTTAAAAACACATTATAACATCAGAGGTTTATAGTGTATGGATTCAGTAATGGCACAGTGACAGAGTCAAGAGGCGACTTCCTGTTTCCTGCCAATAAACTAGATCCCAGACTCTTCTTCCACTGAGACACAAACTCCAGCTGAGCCCTCCTGCTCCTTCATACTGCTAAATTACTATCATATGGCCCTGCAAGCAGTATATAACTGCATTTGTGTCTGCGGTGAGCTGGGAGATGGATCTGTGAGCTTGCATGTTTATGGTAGACACATATGGATGTTCAAAGAAAATCTGTGCTTGTAAATGCATGTGTTACTGCTTTGCAATGGCAACATATAAGAAAGATAAAGATTTACAGAGAAGAAAGCGAATGAAACGGCTGCGATTCAGACTCTAACAGGCAGACAGGGATGGATAAATGGAGAGAGACAGGTGGGAAAAGAGACGTAGGTAAATAAGATTCAGAGATGGATTCATAAGGAGCTGTACTTGTGAAAGGATAAAAATTAAATTTATGTACAGACAAAATGATGAAAGGCCCTGAGTATGCACAGAAAGCTTCAGCAAAATGCTTCCAAAGGGCAAAAAGGAGCTGCAGAGAAGAGAAAATGTCCAAGTACATTTAAACCATAATCTGCTCCACATTCATTTCAGTGAACAAAGGGAAGAGGCATATTTCCAGTTATGAGCTGAGTTATCCTGCTGCAAAGTACTGTGCATCTTGTCGTAAACCACTGTGCCTGTTTTCCATTTCACTTTTCATGAATTTAGGTTAAAAAGCAGCCAAACATAAAACAGGACAAAAGATATACATTTCAAAGTTAATTATCTTCCTTCAAAATTAAGTTTATATTTGTCAAAATAAATTGAAGTAAAAACTGACAACTTTTAAATACACACCAGACCATTCGCTGTGTGAGGCAAACATGACTGCCAGATTGTTGGTTTCAGAAAGACCCTGCCTAATCCCAGTCCAGACATCAGGAAGGCGTGGATGAGTGGGCTGTAGACATTTGTTCATCATAAAGTCAACACAAACTTTGGTTGAAACATAAATACACTGACTTCATGGCTCAAATAATCCAATATTAATTAGATGTGATGCCTTTTGCCTACAAAAGACAATTAATATCTCCCAGACCAGGGCCAACGCCTCTGTGGGAGAATACCAATCCACCAATCAGGCAATACATCCCAAACCAGAGCCCAGGGGTACTTATTAGGGGATGCAATGAACTTGAGAAACAAGCTGATGTGCCCAAGTGGTCTGAATTTCCCATGTACACTTACTGCTTCATGAGATCCATGAGATTCTTTTCCTTTATCTCTCTCTATATGTGAACTTTGTTCACTACCTGGTAAGTACTAAAGTGTACACTAAAGTGATAGTTGCCTCATACAGTACATGTAAAATTTGGCCAACTTCAATATATTTTTCACTGTAAGATTCAGATGTACCATTCATATTTGGCCCAGAGTGCTGAAATTAAAAAACAATATGACTCCTCTGGGGGCGTATATTACCAAGTTCGGTGAAGCTTCTCACAACCTGTAACGAGTCTCTGCGATTGCTAATATCAACAGTGGATGCGGACTTGGCGGCGGTATGATCAAGGGAAAACTATAATATCCTCTGACTTTCTTCTGTAGATAAAATGATGTCTTGACTGGTTTTGCTTCAGCAATATGAGAATTTTATTTTTCACTTCTAGGTTTAAACTTCCATCAAAGAAATCGAGACAGCAGGTTACTGTGAGCCTAGTTTAAATCATAACTAGTCATACGCTAGACACTAAGAGCACAACCTGAGCCATTATTACTGACATGCAGTGGTTCTCAAACTTTTTCTGGTTAGAAGGTTAAAAAAATTCACGCCCCACAAATTTTACCAACAGTAAGTGATTCAAGCTGAATTTAAATAAAATACAGATCAGGATGATAGCATCACCTGACTCTTGTCTAATAAATCAAAGTCATTCGACTTATTATTGCTTCATCTTTCATCTGGTCACCCACATCAATTACGGTGTTGGGTGAAGTTTCTTTATTTATTCATTTAAAAAAATAATTAATAGCTTTCACCTTACAAGCAAAAGGTCCCTGGTCCAAGCTCCTCCCACCATGGGAGTGTTGAGTCAGGAAGAAACTGCACCAAATTACTCCCAAGGTGACCCCTTGGGGAAATACAAGGGAGCAGCCAAAGGTACTTCATTTGGGTGTTTTGCTTTTGTGTGACTACTGACAAATCAGAGAATGTACCTTTAGCTGCTCCCTGTATTCTTCCCAGTGGATTAATCCACATTGGTAATTTGGCAGAGGTTTTACGTTGGATGCCTTTTCTGACGCAACCCTCCATGGTCAGAGGGGCTGATGTCCCCACATGGAATCAAACCAGGGACCTTTCGCTTGTAAAGTGAATGTGTAAACCACTAGATCAGATAGGAAAAGAAATATTAAGTTACACTAGAAGAGATGTATTTGAACCATATATATTGTGTCTGCATGCCTTTTCTATGAGACTAACAGGATGGCGCTCCATAAATGAAACAACATGTGCAGCACATACTGTTTATGGTTGTTTAATGCACTCTTAGATGCTATTCCATGTTGATTTGACAGTGGGAATCTTCACTATTACACACATTGATACTTATCAGCTGTTTTTTATAAAACGTATAAAACATGCTATTGTTCGTTAGGATTTCCAGAACGGATGTGGATATACAGCACATTGTCATGACAGGAAAGTGTCTGCATACAGAGGGGGGAAAGGAGAAAAACTAATTGGGTCCAAGCCAGACTACTTGAGACTCAAACTAACAAGCCAGAAACTGGATCTCTGCCAACTGGCTTTCTCGCACAACGGTGAATCAGTAATCATGTGTCTCTAACTACATCTGTCTGTGTGTGTGTAAGCATCATGTATGCATGTGTGTGTGTGTGTGTGTGTGTGTGTGTGTGTGTGTGTGTGGAGCTGATGATTTGGAATGGTACTAATGGGACAGGATAGAGTGTGTTTGTGTGTGAGAGGAAGAAAGTCACAAATTCAGGTATTTAAGAGGCGGAACAACCAATACAGTGGAGATATGATCACACAAACACACCAAAATGTAGCACTAGTAGGAACATGAACACATGCTAGGCTGGAGCTGCCTGTAGTCATGTGGGTCAGTATAAGACAAAGAGGCAGGGAGAGAATGATCTTTGATCATGATCACTGGTTTATTTGTTTACTTAAACAGTGTAGCTGTGTGTAGGTGTGCGTTTGCATGTGCTGGCAGTCCTGCCAGCTGACTGTTTACAGTATCTGTTGGTCTTGATGGATTCGTCAGCCTGGCCTATCTGACCCATTCCATCCCTGTGTTAGAGCAGAGCCGATAAAAATAGCTGCTCAACTGGGACACAATGTGCAGAGCCTGGCTTTGATTAGGACACTGTGTGTCTCTGTTTTCAAAAACAACCACCTCTGCCTGCAAACATGACAGGGGAGTGGAGAGCAGGATGGGGGGTAAAGAAGGGGAGAGCGATGACAGAGGAGGAGAGGAGGACAGCTTGGAGTAAAATAACAACTAAGTTGAATCTTGCTGTTTGTTTACTTGCTTGGTTTGTCCTTTCCTTTACCTCCACATATTACCGACTACCTCAGGCTTTCTTTTTCCAACTCTGGATATCAAGGTTGGCTTTCTAAAGCATTAAGCAGCACTACAGAGTTTTCACTCTTTTTATTTAAGCAAAGACATACTTAAACCAACCAAAAACGTCAATTACATAGTTGCACATTTGGCTCACGATCCCTTACAATTCACAGGTTATCATAATGCGTGAAGTGTAGAACGTAAGTGATAAGCTTTCTTAACACTGCTTGGCTGTCTTGCATAAACCTCATGAGAATTAAAATCCATCAAGAAGTCAAGGAGGCTCACAAACAATCATATCCAGGAGAGGTGATTGAGTTCAGGAGTATTATGTCTGTATAACCAGTTGTAACCATGGCGATAAAAAGCATGAAAATACGTGACACGCCATAGCATTGACTATATTACTAATGTCAGCATAATGCTGATAGGAAGGCCAGAACCACACCTTCCTAAGGTTGGAGTCAACCAACAGACCACTTCCTCTATGATCATGACCAATAAGATCACGATCATCATCAAATACAAGAGGTATGGAACATGTGTTGTAAAGTAATAGTTCAAGCTATCACAGCATTATAGTGTAGAAAATCTCCCAGCATGATAAGGATAGCAAATATAGGAATAGCGACAGTGGAATGTTTGGAACTCACTTTCAAGCTGTTGCACTCTTAAAAATGGTAAGTTATGCTGATCATAGTGGTGAACCAGGTTACTGCCCTATTATTGCACGCTAGGACCCAGTGCTATGCCTACGCCATGGCCCTAGTTGCTGATCAGCCCTAACCTAACTTACAACATTATTATGTCTTGAATAATCCTGATGACTGGGTTTACGTATAGATGAATAGATACTGGTTAATGAACATTACAGTTCCAACCAATACTCTAGAAGGAGTAGCAATTCTTGTGAAAATGGAAAAGTACCCATAAAACAAAAAATACGACAGATATGAGATAATCATTGTGTGTAACTTTCACTAAAATCCAACCAATACTCTAGAAAGAGTAGAGATTCTTGTGAAAATGGAAAAGTGCTTGTAAAATGGCAAACTTAAGTACAGTTTGGTTGAAGACTCATTAGATTATCATTGTGTGCAAGTTTCACTAAAACCTGACCAATACTCTAGAAAGAGTCATGGTTCTTATGAATAGTGGCCCTAAGGACAGATGGACAACATAAGGCAGTGCATGCATTGACATAGTTCATCGATCCTTCAGTGGGATGAGCTAAATGTATGTAAATATATCAATAAATAAACAGCATACTTCAAAAAGAATTGTGAGCTTGAATTTTTAGTCTTGTTTTACTCCAACAGATCTTTGGATTTGATAAAAAAAAATACATACAATTTAAAATTTTCAAGCTTTAATGAATTAAAAACAACCAGAAAAAAAAGAAAAAATAGCCTGTAGCAAAATTTTTGCCAAGTCTTAAAAAGTGTGAGATGTCACAGGTTATATTCTTACAAGATATCATTTTTTAAACATATGTAAGGACATGTCAAATGTAAGAAGTTTTGTTTTTGGTACATCAGTTTAGCTTGATTGTCTTCCCAAAACCATGTCTTGACATCTTTCTTACCCCCCCTCACTTTTAACATTCCTTCAAGGCAGTGAATAATCATACATTAGATAAATGTGTTTACCTAACTTGGTAGAAAGTCCAGTATTAAACAAAAAACAATACGAAAGGTCAGTCTGGTGATTGTTGTGTGTATTTATGTGCCAGTTTGTTCCATCAGACACTTAACAGGGCAGCTGAGTTGATATCAAGTGACCTGATTTCAGCCTTTGACCTTTTCATACTCCTCTGTCTGTTGGAACCTCCTGCCCGTAAGCAACTGTTCCCCGTCCCTTTTTTGTCTACTGTACTTCAAGTCAGCTTTTCATCCGCTTTAAGAGCATCTTTCTCCATCTAGTTAGACGTGGGAACCCACAAACATGAATCCCAGAAGACGTGCGAAGTTAATTTGTTTGTCAGCACAAAAGGTTGTGAAATTGGTCTCCTGTTGGTTAACTCAGCACAGGTCATCAAGACCCACTCAATTGTTCTGCAAAACCTCAGACACATAACAAAGAGCCACTGAAACCAAAACAAAACAGCTTTTGTGTCAGGATGGAGGAGTTGATGATTTCATTGTTTTCCTTCTGATAAAAATATGTTTGACGCTATTGCAGTTTATAAAAACGTTCATTCTTTATCTTATCGGTGACGACTGTTTGTCTTTGGATAATCAAACCAGCACGAGGCAATAAAGCAACATGACCTTTTAAACGCCGAGAGGGTTTCATAAGAAATGTTCATGGATTGTGAACATGTTTATCTACTGAACATGTCGGGAAATGATTATGAAGACATGTTCCCCGCAGAAAAATCATTCATGTCCTCTTTTGAGTCATTTCTTGACCAGTCAGGTGAGGCTATTCATCATGACAAAGTCAATATGACACATTTGTGGCGATTGGGCATTCATTAATTTGGTTGATGAAAACTGAACTTGACAGATAATTAGCTTTCTGGCAGGTACGCCAACGAGGTGAAATAAAACACGGGCTAAGACACGAGTAATGAAATAAAATGGTAGCATTTGTTCATCAATGCGATGTGCAACATTTTATTTACAATAATGGCTGATAAATACCACAGAAAACTGACCAATCAAAAAAACCAACTGTAGGAAAGAGCTAAAAGCATCCATCTACTACTGTCTATACTGGTTCATCCCTTAATCCCTCGACAACTAAAGCCACCTCCCTTCTGTCTCATCCATCCATGACACGACAGGCTGGAGATAATCAGCATTACAAGTGTATTAACTGTGCTGAGCAAAGCCACACTGTCCATATCTCTCCCTCTCACTCTTTAACCTTCACACTGCAAGGCTCTGTCATCCCCTCTCCCTGTGTTGGTGTGTATTATCACCTCTTTCTGTACTCAACATGTCATTCCTGTCCTGACAAAGAGTGCACACCCACCTAAATGATTCTACACAAACTATATGCACACATATCATTTGCTGCCAGTTTATTTTTCCTCCTCAAACACACACACGCAGTCTGTAATTGGCCATCAAGAGTTGTCTGGCAGGAAAGCACCATGCTCCTTGTATGCATGCGCATCAGTAACTTCTTTTTCATCCAAATATCCAGAACTTTTTCGGAGATATTTTCCACAGCAGCCATGCCAAATTTAAGAAAGCTGCAGCCCAATTTGAGATCTGAAATACTTCTGCAGCCCACTCGAACCTTTAAAGACAACTCTGCTCCACAAACAAGTATCTTCCTCCTTTTTTTGCTTGTTGAGATTGAATATCCATTTCATTTGCTACCTGATAGCTGCGGGAACATGTGTCATTTAAGGTGTGCTGTGGGGAGGTGGCAATAAGACCTACAGTAGTATAAGTAGTTCCCTCAGCACCAGTAAAGTGTTCACTAGAAATGCATGTTTTCTTAGATGATTCTAGTCCTTAAACATAAGTGAAAAAGTCCATTTGCCTATGAGAACGTAAGCATCTAAAACAAACATACAGAAGAAACTGCCCACTTCATTAGTTATACTTGTTCAACTGCTCATTAAACATCTAATTGGCCAATCATGTGGCAGCAATGCTAATACATTCAGGCATGTGGACATGGTCAAGATGACCCTCAGAAGTTCAAAGTAAGTATTGGAATGGGGAAGAAAGGTGATTTAAGTGACTTTAAATATGGTGCAGGCTGGTCTGAGTTTTTCAGAAACTGCTGATCTCTTCTGCTGATTTTTCTGCACAGAGATCTCTAGGGTTTACAGGGAAAGGTCTGAAAAAGAGAAAATATCCAGTGAGCAGCAGTTCTCTAGGCGGAAATGCCTTGTTGAGGTCAGAGGTCAGAACGAATGATCAGACAGCTTCGAGCTGATAGGAGGGCAACAGTAACTCAAATAACCACTTGATACAACCAAGGTATGCAGAAGAGAATCTCTGAATGGCCAAAACAAGGAACCTTGGAGCAGATGACTGAGGCTTGAAATTGGTCTATAGAGGATTGAAAAAAAAAAGACTGATTTGATGTGCCAGTTTCTAGTGTCTAGTGTAGTGAACATGACTCTAAGTTCGCTGTACTCACGCGGCCTCAACAATTGCTAGATCTCAGTCCAATAGGGCACCTTTGGGATGTGGTGGAACAGGACAGTCACAAATCTGCAGCAACTGAGTGATGCTGTCACATCAATAAGGACCAAAATCTATGAGGAATGTTACCAGCACTTTGTTGAATCTATCTCTGAAGGCAGAAGGGGACACAATAAAGTGTATCTAATGAAGTGACTGGTGAGTGTATAGGCTACACACACACACACTGGCTCACAGGAAAACCAGATTTACAAAATAAATGTAATGGGGAAATTGCTGTAACCACCACCACTGTATTTTATTATCAAAGTCAACAAACAAAAAGAACACCACAACTACAAGGACTCACTCTTGAGCATAATACATACCTACATTATTTTCTGGAAAAGGATGATATGATAGCATGCAAACACAAACACCACAGAACAGCAGCCATGGACTGGCTGTTACGAAAGCTAGATTTACAAAGTATCTCTGTGATATGAAAATCAACCACTGACACATTTATATTCACAGACAAAGCAAGGGCGTCAGCTAATAGCAGGTTAATGTGCATTTAGGCTGACTGTAGGGTGGCAGAGCATGAAAATTGGTCTTCCTTAATGTTCTTGTACATTGGGGTTCACACTAATTTACATTCATTTTTCCTACCCTGAAAAATCTTTACTCTCTACTCTCTTGCCATCAAAGAATTAGCCAAGATATTTACACTATTAACATGGATACTGTAGGTTTAGCAGGTTTTGTTGTTTTTGATGGATTTCCATAGCAAATGTTCTGTGTGGTTGCGTGCCTGTTTACAAGTGTGGTGACGACACAGTGGTCAAGAATGTGACTCAAGCTAACCAACCACAATCTGCACTAATAAAAATGCACTGAAAGACAAACAGAATATTTAAACAAACTGACAAAGCTAAATGAATCTTCTTTAATTATCGTTTTTTATTAGCAGTCGTTTGTATGCAGGTCCTCTATGGGCAGCCAGGGGGTGCTATAACACCTGCTCAGCACCCATATTTCCCACAACCTTGCCGGTGCTCCAGTGGAACTCTTTCCCCACCAGTAACGGGATACAAGATGTTCCAGATCAAATATAGGCCAGGTAGTAGCACTTTCTTGGCCACCTGCATTACCTTAACCAACCAATAGGGGGCAGAGGAACTGTGTCCTAGGCTTTGGCAACAACTCGACAAACGTAATGGATTTCTTCTGAGTTTATTTATTTATTGGGGTAAGCCCACATACAAACAAAAAATCATTTGGAGAATTGGTTAGACACGTAAACACACGGTTAACCTTTTTAAGAGTGTTGTCAAGAGTTTGTTCATTGTGTAGTGGTTTACACACTCGCCTAACAAGCAAAAGGGCTGGATTACAGGCAGGGACACAAGCCCCTCTCACCATGGAGGGTTGTGTCAGGAAAGGAATCAGGCATAAACCCTCTGCCAAATTACCAATGCAGATTAATCTGTTGTGGTGACCCCTTGGGGAGAATGCAAGACAGCAGCCGAAAGTTAAGTTTGTTCATTGAGGCAAGCGTGAAAAACAGTGCAAACGTCACTAAAAGCTCCAAAATGAGAAAAAAAAGTTTCATTATTTCTAAGAGATACATTACATTACACATAACAGATGACAAATAATTCATACTGACAGACCAATACTTGGTGAGGTTCTCTAAATCTGAAATGTAAGGGTATATAATTGATATAAATATGTTTTTTTATCTGCTGTGTGGTAACTGTATGCACTGCTGGGTTTGCACTAACCAAGACAACACAGAAAAATGTTTACTTATTAGGAAACAGTTCCAGCAGCATCTGCAATCATATTTCTCTGCAACTTTTCCAGGTCAGCCAATAATTAAAACTGATATTTAGGAATTTTTATTTTTGACATTTCAAGTCACGTGTGATGTATAACAGGTGGTTAAAAAAATAAAGTTTTTGTTTCTGTAGTGTGTCAGTCAACTGCAGTGTTTGTGTTTGGGTCTGTGAAAGACAGTATGTTTCTATGTGTGTGATGCCCTGGACAAAAGGCTGGACCAATTTAAGTCTGAACTAATTACCAAACTGATCTCTGAGATAGAAATAAAAACCCAGGGGGGAACCCAAACGTGAATGAATGTGTGTGTGAAAACAGCAACATGTGTCTGTATGTTGGGACGTTTGTGTGTGTGAGAGTCTGACTAGAAATGGATTTCATGGTAATGGCTTAAGTGATACGTGATGCACATGTGGTAAATTACTGTGGCTGGATACTTACAAAGAGAGACAGTGAGGCAGAAATCCAGTACAATCAAAAAGACAAACCAGAACATCAATGACATAGTAGCCCATCCGACTTGTGATCCATCACAACTCACAGGTTATTGTAATGTGTGAAGTACAGAAAGGAAACAAAAAGTTTTCTTGTTATTGGTTGCCTGTATTACACAAACTACTGAGGACTAAAAGCCACTGAAACCGAGAGGGCCTGCAAACAGAGTCACCCATGATCATGACCAGTAAGATCACGACTATCACCATCTACCAGGACACAAATGATAAGCAACATGTGTGGCAACGTGATATTTCAAGCTATCAAAGCACTATTAGCAGTAGGCTGTGACCTGGATAAGCTACTACATCACAGGGAGAACCATCAAAAATCTGCCAGCATGATAGGAATGCAAATATAGGAATAGCGACAGTGGAAAGTTGGGAAATGACCTTCAGATTTTCCACTCTTAAAAATGGGAAGTTATGTTGGCCAACCACATTATTGTTCTATTATTGCCTGCCAGGACCCAACGTCTCGCCTACACCACGGCCCTAATTCTTAACCAGTCATAAATAAACATGACAGCATTTATGTACAGATGGCAGAAGGGCACACCCAAACACTTAATTTATGAACAATGCAATTCATACCATACTCTTAGGAGTAGCAATTCTTGTGAAAATGTTAAAGTGTCCATCAACTAATATGACCTTGAACGCAGAGGGTGGCTATTGCTCACAAAGTAGAGCAGGTTGTCTTTCAACAGGAAGGTTGGTGGTTTGATCCTTGGCTTTTCTAGTCAGTGCGCCAAAGTGTCCTTGGGCAAGACCCCAAAATGCTCCCTGAATATGTGCATGATAGTTAAAATATGCTTAAAGGCATAGAATCAAGTATTGTTTGACTAGGTGAGTTAGACTTGCAGTAGAAAGTGAGTGCTCACACAGAGTAGGAGAGCATTATGTAAGTACCAGTCCGTTTGCCACAGTTTGGGTGAAGACCCATTTGGTGATCTCTTTGTGCAATTTTCATTAAAATCTGACCAATACTCTAGGAGGAGTAGCAATTCTTGTGAATCGCTGACCTACAGACGGACGACAGACACCTCGCCATGGCAACAGCGCATTGGTCCTTTGGCCAGATGAGCTAAAAATGAACCAGAGGCAGAAGACAGACAGCTCCAACTGCTACAACCTACAATACCAGTGGTTATTCATCCCCCACCAACTTCCCTCAGCGCCACTCTTTCCTGTTAATGACAAACTTCTTTGATTTCATTATCAGGTGTGCTAAGGTGAATGTGTGTAAACCAGCTGGAGATTAGGTCATTCTAGTCTGATTTGAACTGGATCCATACAGACGATGGATGTTTGGATCTTATACTTATACATGGATCTTATATTTAATGTTAGATTACGTGTAATGGTGTTTTTCAGGACATTTGACTTGACTCTTGTGCCCAGTGCAGGAAGTCATTCTTGTGTCAACTGGTTTGGTTGGTACTGAATTATCTTAACAAGCCCTGGTATATAAGTTAGGTGTGTCCATGCAGTCTTTTGTCCCTTGTTGACATTTAAAAGTCCAGTCATCCACCTCTGCCAACAGGTAAGGCCTCATAGCTCAGTGGTTAGAGCACTGGTCTTGTAAACCAGGGGTCGCGAGTTCAATTCTCGCTGGGGCCTGATTTTGTCTTTATTTTTAAAATAATAAAATCCTGTCTTTCCTGACCTCATGACGCAAGCGAAGGTGACACTACACAATCATACAGTTTCTTGCTGCTCTGAAGGTGACATTATGGTTGTTTAAAGTAGCAAAAAGCAGCTGAAAAAAATCACTTACATAAATCGTCTTATCCTATTACATCTTTCCTCTTTCTTTTCTTTTTTCCTCACCCACTCAGGTTCTCATGTCCCTTCTTTTATTGCAATCCAGGCAAATGCTCTTAGGAATAGAAATTCTTATGAAAATTGAAATGTGTCCAGAAAACAACAAACACAACTCTGACCTTGAGTACAGTTTGGTCGTGAAGAACCATTAGGTGATCACTGTGTGTGTGTGTGTGTGTTACTAGAATCTGAGCAATACTCTGGGAGGAGTAGCAATTCTTGTGAAAACTGGAAAGTGCCCATAAAATGAAAAATCTGACTTTGATCTTAACAGTTTGGGTTAGGACCCATTAGATGATCATTACATGTAGGTTTAATTAAATTCTGACCAATCCTGTAGGAGGAGTAAAGATCCTTGTGAATTGTGGATGGATGGATGCCTCACCATTGCATCAGCTTGTCAGTCCTGGATGAACTAAAAAACGGATTCAACGATAAGTTTTTCTTGAGTTGCAGACCTCAGTCAAACTGATAAAATGAGAGTAAAATAAAAGGTCAGAGAAGAAAAGAAATAATAGAAATAAGCAGAGAAACAAAGAAAATAGGACTTTCTTTCTTTACTTCTCCAACTAACTTCCAGCTCAGATCTATATTGATTTGACCCTCTCAGCGCCCACCATATTGACTAAAATCCTGTGCTGCTTACTAATGAGCACCATCGACTGCTCACTCACCCTGAAATACACAGACACCACTGTGAGGAAGCAGCCAGCTAAAGATCAGGATTATTGATCTTTAATTGGCCCAATATCACCCCAACCCCAGTATGGAGAGCCTGGGTTAATTACTAACAAGACAATCCCAACTGGAATAATTAAACTTGAGCGTGCATTTAAATGTAGACAGCTTGTTGTAGAAGAAGCTCTGCTGTGAACACAAGTGCAAACAGTTGATCAATTTGTCACACGTTGCTCAAGTGTGTAAATTACACTGCTGGGATTATGGGTCTGATTTTTTTATGAGCCTGAGTTCCTGGTCACATCTATATTAATACTTAATAATAAATACAACCATTTAAGAAAGTATAAATCTTTCAGTCAAAGCACGCTGCCTGCACTTGTGCATACCACACTGGTAAAAACAGTAAATTCTGATTTGGGGATTTGCAGGTCATCTTAATGTGCTTTAAAGTGAAAATGCAAAGCAAAAATGGGATTATCCAAAAAAGGGGTCACTTGTAGTGACAAATCTTGAAAACCAATTATCACCTGAATGTCAGTCCCATTGACTTGACCAAACTCTATAGTATTTATAGTATTGTAGTAAGCCTATGAAAATACTGCTAAGGTTGACTCTCATCTGTTTCATGCAGTTGTTTTTTTTAAAACCAGAGAAGTTCTCAAAAACCCATAAAGCTTGATTAAGTCCTCCTCTGAAACCCACAGCGGAGTGGGCGATGTTGTCATTTGCATTTATACTTGTGCGCTGGTGTGTCTGCATTGCTCTGCCATCACAAGTTGATCTGAACTGATCGTGGACTTGGAGCGGATAAATACTGAAATATTGCTGAAATGCAAGTAAGAAAAAATGCTTCTGCTCACTTACTGCATGACGAGGGTCAAGCAACTCTACAAAGACTCTCCACACGCTGGGCACCATTTGTTTAAGCTCCTCCCATCAGGCAGTTGCTTCAGGATGATCCACACACGCAGTGTACCAAGTACCCAGCGCTCCAGATGGTGAGTAAGGATTTTATGATCGATCTTATCAAAGGATGCACTTAAGTCAAGTTAAGCGAGGACAGCTACCTTGTTTGCATCAGAAGTTTGTCTGAGGCCACTTACTATCACAGCAGTGGCAGTCTCTGTGCTGTGGTGGGCTCTGTAACCACACTGGAACCTAAAAGGAACATAGCATTCCTTTAAAAAAAAATTATTTTTGTGAATACAACTTTTTCTGATACTTCGCTAACAAAAGGAATATTTGATATGGGTCTGTAACTGCCACGCATTAGTATCTTTCTTTAAATAGGTTTTATTGCAGCTGTTTTGAATGCAGAAGGAAACAGGTTAGTATCATTTCAATTTTCTTGCTTTAATGCACCTTAAACTGCTCTCTTGTATTTTCCCCAAAGGGTCACAACAGTGGATTAATTCACACAGGCGATTTGGCAGAGGTTTTACACCAGATGCCCTTTATGGTGGGAGGGGCTTGATAATGTCAACAAAAACCTTGACTCTTACATTTTTTTTGAGGAGAAATTACCCATTTGCTAATCACTATGTTGCGTTTACATGGCGTATTCCTAACAAGAGTTTTGCAATCTGCATGCTAAGCTTGACACTTCCTGTGTAGATACAGAAAGAGAAATAAAAGGTGAGAGAATACTTGAATATCAATGGCCAAGTGGCCAGAAATTGAACTGATGAACATAGTGTAGTGGTTTACACATTCATCTTACAAGTGAAAGGTCCCTGGTTTGATTCCAGGTGGGGCCAGAAGCCCCCCTCACCATGTGTCAGGAAGGGCATCCAGTGTAAAACCTCTGCTTATTACCAATTAATCCACTGTGGTGACCCCTTGGGGAGAATAAGCAAAGCAGCCAAAGGTACACCTGTGCACTGTGCCATGCTTTTCGTGGTCCTTGAGGGATGGTTGGATAACTCTCACACTGTACATTTTCATCAATCAAAGCATTACAAATTCATGAGTGAAAATAAAAACTCCTATGAGAAATGCAAATTGTAGTGAATCTACCCCTGCTGCCTCGGAGTCAAAGACAAAGTCTAGCTCATGGTTGTCAAATATCTCGACCATGAAGCCCGTGCAGAAACGCACAGGGTAAATAATTTTAATTGTGAGCAGACACACAAGCACAATAGACATGCAACGCTGTCAGTCATGTATTGATGCCACATGTCACAGACCTGTGGTGAAGAACTAATTATTAATCCGAGTTATTGATTTGCTTCAGCAGGAAGCAGAGTGTCAAACCTAAACTGACAAGTGGTTTTATGCGGGGTTATGTTGCTGACTGTTTTCATGTCTTATTAAATTGCGGAACATTTCCTTTATAATGGAACAAGCGCCAAAGGATTTATATCGAGCTAGACTGGATTAAGTGCAAATCAGAATGTTATCAGACTGCCACAGCTCATTGATAACACAGCACAGGAGCAGAGTGCATTACTCCATCTCTCCAGCCTGGGCTTTTTCTGTGTCCGAGGCATGATTTTAAAATACTATTACTGCTTCATAAAACAAACGGTGGTTAGGGCCAAATACATCTCTGATCAGAGTCAGAGTCCCTCCAGACCTCTCGGGTCCTCCAGGGCTGTTCTGTGAGTTAAAACAAAATTCAGTAGTGCAGAGATTAGCTTTAAACACATGAATCAAAAGTGAGGTCTGCTTTAAGTTTAAATCAAGACTTTTCTGGCACTTGATCACTTGATCCTGCTTATGTTTTCAATATTTTCTCATGCCATATGGAACATCTTTGTGTTTAAATTGTGTTATATAAAGTTAGGTCCATAAGTTTAGGGGAAAAAGCACATTCTTTCTTTCAGCTTTAATTCAAGGGGGTTGACAAAAGATTTGCCTTAAATGTTTAGCAATTACAGCCAGTTTTAGACAGAGTCCCCCATTTTCAGAGGCTCAAAAGTAGTGGGACAATTGTCTGACCAGCAGCTTCGTGGCCAAGTGAGGCCTGTTCTCTCATTATTTCATGTGAAACTGAGCAGATAAAATATCTAGGGTTTATTTCAAGTGTTGGACTTGAATTTGGTGGCTGTTCACTGGAACTCTCACAGAGATGTTGATGATGACGAATGAGGCCAAAATAAGAAAGTTGGCCAAAACAACAATCTGGAAGAGTCTTAAAAGAAGGAATGAACTAGACAGCTCAGCAACACCACACGGTCTGAAAGACCACGGAGGACAGCTAAAGTGGATGATGATAGCGTTGTTTTACTAGTTAAGAGGAGCCCCTTCACAACATCTAACCAAGTGAAGAACAGTTTTGAGGAGGAAGGTGTATCACTGTCTACAATCAGGAGACACCTCCATGGATGTAAATACAGAGTGTTTACAACAAGGTGCAAACCACTGGTTACACTCAAGAACAGGAACAGATTAGATTTTGCCAGAAAACATTTAAAAGAGCATGCCCAGTTAAAAAGAAAAAAATCTTTGGACAGATGAAACCAACACAAACTTGTAGCAGAATGATGGAGAGAGAAAATTATGCAGCATACCACTGTCAAACATGGTGGAGGCAATGTTATCGTATGGGCATGTGTGGCTGCCATTGGAACTGAGTCAGTAGTGTTTATTGATGATGTGACTGCTGATAGAATAAAGAAGGATGAATTCTGAAGCGTACAGGGCCATACTCTCTGCTCAGATTCAGACAGATACTGCAAAACTGATTAACACTTCCCAGTGCAAATGGATAATATCCCAAAGCACACCGTAAAAGAAACCCATGAGTTTTTCAAGACAAAGACGTGTGATATTTTTCAATGGCCAAGTCAGTCACCTCTCATCCCAACAGAGCAGCTTTTCAGAGTATTTGGTGACATCCATCAGTTCTAGACTTCAGGCAGTTATTGACTGCAAAAGATTAAAGTCAATCCTTACATTCAAAATTATGTTAGTTCGTCCAATTACTTTTGAGTGTCTGAAAATGTGTGACTATGTAGAAAAATGGCTGTAATTCCTAAACAGTGCAATTCTTTTTCAAACCCCTTGAATTAAAGCTGACGGTCTTGATCGTTTAATTTAAAAATTAAATTCCTCTGTGGTGGTGTAGAGTGGCAAAATTACAAAAACAGTCTCTTTGTCCAAATACCTATGGGCCCAATAATAAACCTTGACTTTCCTGCAACGTAAACAGACTGCAGACTGAAATAATAGCTGCCATAAAGGCAATCTTGGCAGCAGGAACACAAATATCCCTGTTGCAAATCGTAAAGACCTTCAGATAACCTGGAGAATAAAACAGCTCAGTGTGTGAATGCTACTTTCCCTCTGCAGAGCCCTTCAGAGGATCCTAAAACAGTTAGCGACTTAATTTCACCTACTGAAACCACCAGAACACAAAGCAATAACAATCTTCACAGCGGGGAACTCTAGCCAGTGTGCGCATTATCTTGACTCTTTAACTACCGGTCACGACCCAAAATAGATCATGAACACGCAAGGCGAGTGGGTGCCCACAAGATAAGAGGAGCAATATAAGACTGAATGTGTGGGTGATATTAAATTTCTATCTCCAGTTCTTCGACTTCTTTTTCTTCCTGCTGAATGTCTACAGCGTTTGTGTTTTTGCTCTACATTGTCCCAAAGGAAATGCAGTTATTGCAAAGTCAGGCTTCTGTTTCTTTTCAGTCGTGCTGCCGGAAATAGAAAACTAATAAGTTCTTATGCACCAGCACATTTAACCTGAGCACAAAAAACAATGCTTTCAAAAACATCTGTTTTCACAGTTTAATAGATAAAACTCACTGCCTGTTTGAAGCTGATTTTTTTTTGGTTTCTTCTCTGTAATGCTATCTGTCTCAGTCTGCATGGAGACAGGTTTTGTATCTCTTGTGTGTGATTCAGAAACGAGTGCTTCCTGTGATGTTCTGTTTGGCATCTGTACAGAAAGAGCATGTCAGTTTTGGGTGAAGCCTTGGACAGCCTCTCCTAAAATTTAGTAAAATAAAAAAAAAAAATAGAAAAAACAAGACATTCAAGCCCAATTTTGAACCAAAAGCTATGCTTGATTTTGTCAGTAGAGAAGGGCATCTGGTGTAAAATCTTTGCCAAATCAAATATGCGGATTCATAATAGGAGGGAGATGATCTGCTGTGGCGACCCCTAATGGAAGCTGACCCCTAAGATTCTGTCAGTAGAGAAGTACATTGCTATGTAGTATTGTGCAAAAGTCATGAGCCATTCCTACTTTCTTTATATAAGACCTGTTGCCACTGACTTTCAGGCCAGTTCTTGTGTAATTTCGCATACCTCAGCCTCCTCAAGAACGGCTTCTTGAACGCCACCCTTCCACTGAGACCATTTCTGATGAAGCTTTGGCCAGCACTAGATGGATAGACTGAAGGGTCACATGCATCTCTCTGGCCCTGTGTCAGGTCTTTGCTGGATTTTTTCCTATTCATCACTCCATGAGAGCAGTTTCCACTGATTTTGAGTTCAGTTCTTGAGTCATTTGGCGTACCACAGCCTTTTCTCTTCATTTCCTTCCTTATGAATGACTTCTTGACAGCTACCCTTCTACTGAGACCTGAACGGTAGATGAATCAACTGAGGGACTAGAATGCACCTCTCAGGTGCTGTGTCAGGATTTTTTTCCTATTGCTGAAGGACATAACTTTAAGATACTGCTCATCTGCTGCAGATAGTTTTTTAAGCCCTGCCACTTCCTTTTGTTGTCCACTGCTTTTCCAGTTACCTCATATTTTAAGGACTTGCTGCACATCATGCAGATATACGCCAAGTTTTCAGCTAAAAGCTCTTTGGAAATCACCTTGTTGGTGCAGATACACTATAATATGCCTGACAAACTGTGTTATCTTTGGCGTTTTTCAACCAAAGAAATGGGAACAAATAATGTGTTTTTGCTACAAACTGCTAGTAAAGTGTCTAAAGATACAATTTAGAATTGGTTCTCTGCTAAATTCTGAGATAAGTGTAGACACAACACTGGTTCATCCTTTGTGTTAGGCGCATTTTTATGCTTGAAAGATTTAGATGTCAGTGTTGAGTGGCTTAAGAATTGGTCAGGTACAAGAACTGGACTGAAAATGAGTGAAAGAGCAGCCAATGCCCAAAGAAAAACTGGAAGGCCTCCAGAAAGCCTGGAGTACTATTGCTTAAGACCACTTTAAAGAAACGAGTGGTGTCTCAGTACTTTTGCACAGTATGGAACACTGCTCCAAGCAGACAGCTAAAAATGTTATGGGCCCCTACCCAAGATCTCCTGTGCTGGTGGAACTATTTTTTCACCCCAGACCTGAAACTTAAGGTGATAATAAATTTGGATGTCAGGTTGATAAAAATTTAAAAGCAAAAGATAGATAACTGCTGAATAGTATATGAGAAAGTCCTGTAGGCAATGGACAGGTGGACATTCATAAAGGTACACGAGTAACAAAAGAATGAACTAAGAGAAGAGAAAGTGTGCAACCAGTCTGATAAAGACCACAGGTAGAAAAATGAAATGAGACAACAAAGAAAAATGAATGAAGTGCTGTAGCTTCTATGATGTTCACCAAGTCAATAAAGACACACAGTTACCCCTACTGAAAGAGACACAGGGGGAAAAGGGAGGAAAGAACTGAGGCATTTAATAAAAATGAAAGGATGAGGGTAGCAGGAACAGAAGGAATAGCTGAAAGAATGGACAGAGGAGGGAAGGAAAGACCACAGCACCAAGAGGGAAGGAGAAAGTATAAAGGGAGGGAACAAAGGATGAAGAGAAGGAAGGAAGGAAGGAAAGAAGAGAAATTGGGTCAGACAAGCAGACAGACAGCGGAGGCTGCTGCGGCTGGATTCAGCAGACTGGAGCTTTGTGAAGCCCTCTCTGATGTGCAGTACACACACGCGCACGCACACACACTAATCAAGCACACCCGCCGAAGTCTATCGCTCCCAAACACTTACACACAAACTACATGATTTATTAGCTCCTGCAAATCACTGACACTAAAGTCACGCCCACTTGGGATCCATAGCAACATCGTTCTCCAATCAGAGTTTAGATATTCAGCTTTTGGCTGTGTGTGTGTTCTCCACACATGCATCTAAATACATTTATGAGCTTTAAACTATTTACCTTCCTCGGGTGTGAAAACTTTCTATCACTTTTCACAGTTTCACATCTGCGCACACACGCTCACACACTTAGAGGTATGCATCAAAAGGTGCGCGCATATTGTATTTACCCACACAGACATGCCTGCTGGAGGAATATGGGGAGGCAGTCTGGAGCTCTGCCAAAACAATAAACTCTAAATAAACCTTGTGACACAAATACTCTGCTCCTCTCTCTCTCCTTTCATTCCTCTACAATCAACACACCCTTTTTCTTTTTCCATGTGCGCTAATCCTCTCCCTTTTCTGCTTCCTCTTCTTGCTTCTTTCTCAAATCTACATCTTCTCTCCTTGTTTACACTCCTTTGTCCAGCTGCCTGCCCTTCTTTTCCATCCTTCCCCCCCCCTCCTTCTGTCAGTTTCTCTCCCCCCCCAAGAACTCTTTTACCTTCCCTGTGTCTTTTATCTCCCTCCCTCCTCCGTCTCTGCAGAGCCCTCATGCACTGTCCATGTACAGATAAAGAGGGAAAGAGAGAAACTGAGGGAAGAAAAGAGAGCGAGAGAGAGACAGCAACAAACAGGCATTCAGACACAGAGTTTAATTAAAATGAGAGGAAAGTGTGTACACACCACACCATGTCTAATA
>VUQH01035929.1:8066-28016 GCA_015106775.1 Etroplus canarensis | reverse complement strand
CCAAAGACATGCAAAGGGGCTAGGTTAACTGGTGATTCTAACTGACCGTAGGTGTGACTGTGAGTATGAATGGTTGTGCGTCTCTCTGTGTTGGCTCAGCGTCAGACTGGTGACCTGTCCAGGGTGTACCCTGCTTTTTGCCCTATGACAGCTAAGATGGGCTCAAGTGTCCCCGGCAACCCTGATTGGATGAAAGAAGATAAATGAATGACCCCTGATAAACTACTACTACTCTCTGCAGTCACTGCTCTCTGCACCACTAAAAGTACATCCTCAAAAAGCCCCCATTTCTTCATGAATGAACTTGATGAAGTGATGTGAGGCAAGATGCCAAGGTTAGTTTTTTAATGCAAATTGGATGATTAAGAACCAACGTATGCAGCAATAAAGTTGATTCCATAATATCCCTGATTTTTTTTTTATTTTTTTTTTACTGATGTCAGTTGAGGCAACAGCAGACAGGAAATGGCTGCAGACATTACATGGTGCCACCATGAAAGTATATGAACCCCTGATCGATTTGATTTTTGTTTTGTGCAAATCAGACCAACAGTTGCAGAGATAAGGCTCAAAACATTGCTTTGTGCATTAGCTCTGCATTACGTTTGCAGCCCTGAGTGGTAACTGGTGGCTGTGTACCAGTGAACCGTTGTTGTACGATTGTTACTATATTATGCTGACAAACTGGTTGATGCATTTATTACTTCCAGCTGTGAATATTGTAATTCATTATTGTCAGGTTTTTTTCTTCAAGCTCCCTGAAAAACCTTCAGTTGATCCAAAATGCTGCAGTCAGATTATTAACAGGGACTAGAAGGAGAGATCATATTCTCCCTATTGTGGCTTCTCTTCATTGGCTTCCTCTTAAATTCACAACTGAAATTACAATCTTTGTCCTCACATACAAAGTACAGAATAATCAAACCCATTCTGATTCATTCTGTCTTAAAGATCTCTTAGTACTGCATTACCCCAATAGAGGATTACGTACTCAGGGTGCAGACTTACTTGTGGTTCCTTGAGCTTCTAAAAGTAGAATGGGAGGCAGAGCCTTCAGCTATCTTCCCCCTCTTGTGGAACTAGCTCCAAGTTTGTATTCGGGAGACAAGACACCCTTAAGTGACCTTGAACCATCCCTCAGTTATTCTGCGATGGGCTTGGGCTGCCGCACTGAGCATTTCTTCTTCTTATACACCACTACTGCTCGTCATTACATTTTGTCTTCTGTCTCCCATAGTTTATGTTTTGTCCTTGTCTCTTCATGCGCTTCCTTTTTTCTCTCCCCATTTTCCCTGACCTCCCCAACCGGTCAAGTGGTTTCTTCCTGTTAAAAGGGAGTTCTTACTTGCCACTGTTGCCAAGTGCTTGCTCATAGTGGATCGTCTGACAGTTGACGTTTTCACTAAATACGGTCTTTTTTTGTGAATTGGTGCTATATAAATGAAAATGAATTGATTATAACATTCACAATGAATTTAAAAAATGTGTATTTATAGTGTCAATTAGCGAGGGTAGCAAAGTATAATTCTTTAGTTGGCTAATCCCTCACATCCTTAGCTACACTGACTTATGATTTTTATTTCACCAGAAAGTGAAGCTCCTGATATCAAGAATCTCATATTTTAGAGTGACCTGAAACAAGATAGGTAGCATTAATACAGCGTGTACTTTTATGGCTGAAGAAACCAGCAAACTGCACATAGACAGGCTTTACCTAGATTCAAACCAAACACCCTCTTGTTGTGAGGCAAGAGAACTAACCACTAAGCCACAGAAAGGTATGGAGGTATGAAAAAATGATAATGCTCGAGCCTACTCTCATATGGTATTACTTCCATAGAAGTTTCACGCTATTTGCCAGGTTGAGGAGAGAGGTTACACTACACCCACCTTTTCTCAGGAGGGGAAGTCAGGGAGGAAGTTATTCAGACTCAAATCACACTTATCAGCAGGAGAAGGGCCTCACACAGCAAGAAGTAAAGCCTAATTGGCTATGTTTTATTACCCAGCCAGCCAGGGGTAAGTGGAGGTCTGAGGAATGTGTTTGCAGATGCTACAGGGTGCTCAACGGGGAAGCCTTCTTCTGTAATGGCTTGAGAAGCTGGCTGTGATACAATTATAGCATGAGGGAACGTCAACGAAATTGTTTTTAGAGCTTTAGGGTGAAACACTGTTTGGGAAGTGATGGATTTTTGATGCTAACAGGGTGGGCCCGGCTGACTGTAATCTTCGTAACCTCCCAATTAGCTCCACTTTATTGTACTCTGGATTTACAGACTGAGGACAAGCTTCCCCGCTGAAAGAGAGCCGGCAGCTGTGCTGACCATAAAAGCATAATAATCAGGTGATGATATTACACCTTCTCTTAAACAGTCAGTTCATTTCTTTTTTTTCCCCTCTTGCAGCATCTTATCATTGCCCTAGCCATTTTAAAAGAAAAAATTAATAAACCTAAAAAGTTTATTAGTGAATTTCCACAAATTCAAACCACAGATAGACATTGAAATAGAAATCTACTCTGAAATTTGTGTCGTTGTACCTTGTCTTCATTGGGGGTGATGCAGTGAAGCCGTCATACACAGTCAAGCAAAAAGGACTGGAGAAATGCTACTGTCTCTTACACAGTATGCACAGAATGAAGGCAGACACTTAGGAGTTAAAAACCAGAATCATATCTCATACTAAATAACTTTAATCTGCTAAAGAGTGTAAATGTTCATGTGCAGGAGGACTGACTCCATTGGTGGTCTTTTATCACGTTTCTGACAGTTGGAATTTGGGATGTTTGAGTGTATTTGTCCTTGGAAAAAGGTTGTTATGACGGCAATGTGAAGGTAGGAACTGAAAATATCAAGGATCCAGCGGGAGTTATATCTAACTGCCTAGGTATGGAGATCTGATAGTGGGGGCTGGGTGTTGTTTGTTACTGTGCCTACATGGGTGTTGATCAGATAATGTTTGCATTTGTTCATAACACAGAGAAAGTTAAATTGAGATGCTGAGAAAATGATAACCAGCCAAACAACAACAGACAATCTTTAAAATAAACGGATAATGCTCATTTCCAGTTTCATATTAAAATTCATGTACGTGGAGTAGCTTTGCGTGATGAATTGCTCAAAATAATTATATTATTATTAGGGGTGTCAAAATTAACATGATAATCAAGATTAATTAATTTGCGCGATTAATTTGAATACAAATTTTAACACAATTAATGCATTTGCAGCGCACACTGACTCAAAATCCCACAATTCCACTCACTGGCAGGGATTGGTGTTCAAACACCATCTCCAACTCCATCAAGATGGGTCCTACTGGCCCCCTTGACGGGAAGTTTGAAAACAAAAAAACCCAAGACGACACAATCGACCGACATACCGTAGTTTGCACACTCTGCAGGAAAGAGTCTTTGTTTCGCTGAAGGACATACAGCTTAAAGCACCACATCAGCTAACCCTACATTAGTCGGGGGTTCTCGGTCGCCGGTAACATTGTACACAAGAAGCAGTCAGCTCTACTCCGATATGTAAACAAGTTAGTCTGTCTCAGTGGCTGGCTGAAAGATGAGTAAGAGACACATTAATATGAATATTTTTTGCTTAATAAGAAAAAAAATGTGGTTGTATACATAATGTGTTCTGTATGTGTTTTTTAATTTTTATTTTGTAATCTGGGCACCATATCTGTTCTTTAGTTTAAATAAAACATGTCAAGTGTAATACATCACCTTCTATCATGACTCTTTTTGCCCTCACCAAGGCTATTATAGGTAACTAAAACTTAACTAAAACTACATGAGAAAAATAATTTTAGTTAACTGAAATAAAATGAAAATGAGACTTTTTCAAACTAATCCAAGCTAACTAAAACAACATTGTGGGATTAGGAAACTAACTAAAATAAAATAAAAATCTACAGGAAATGTCCTTAGTTTTAGTCTTTGTCGGTTGGGTTAAATTTGGTCAGTCAATCTGTCTGCTTTCGGCTTTGATGCATCTGTTTATTGAGACTCAGGATGTCTACATGATTGTTACTCACCTGCCTTCACAAAGTGTTGTGTTTTTATTGTAATTTCTGATCTAAACATCTTAAATCTTCCCCTGACAAATACCATCCATATTCTAATAATTAATAAAACTAAAACTAACACTGAAACCAATGAAAACTAAACTAAAACTAAACATTTTCAATAAATAAAAACTAAAATAAAATGCGCAAACCCACTCTGGAAACTAAACTGAATTGAAAACAAAAACTCACAATGAAATAAAAATAAAAATGAACTAGAAAATACAAAACTATAATAACTCTGGCCCTCACAAAATGAAGCACAATTAATAATGAATGGGCAATTGTGATTAATCTAAATTAATCCACAGCAACCCTGTATTTAACCTTTATAAAAATTGTAATTATTTGACAGCTCTAATTACAATATAATATTTATCTTAATCTGGGTTTTGGTGCAACCCCTCAGTTCATATACTTTCAGGAGAAAGCCATTTTAGCTCACTTCTTCCTTTTTTAAGCCGACCTGGCTGCCCCTGACACAGGAGGTGGGTCAGCTGTGTTGACTAAAGACAACTAGATAAACCATACCATCTGATCGTGAGCAGTCTGAAGACTGAGCAAAATTACTCATACAGACATATCTGATTATTTGAAACACTGGTCTTTAATAGCATTGCCACAGATGTAAAATGTTAAATCAAGCACCTAGCCATGCAGTCTGCCTTTACAATGTTTGCGAAAGAATAGATCGTTCCAAAGAGCTCATTGAATTCCTGTGTGGAACTGTAATAGGATGCCACCATCACAACAAGTGAGTTCTTGAAGCTTCTTCCACCCTGGGTATTCCACAATTAACTCAAGCTCGTAATAAGTCGTATTATTACAAAATGGAAGTGTTTAGAAAACACAGCAACTCAGCCACAAAGTGACAGACCATGTTAAGTTGTACAGCATGATCACAGCGCTGAGGCGCATAGTGCATTAAAGTCCCACACTCTGATCAGCAGTCTGACTGATGAGTCTGGGTTTGGCAAAAGCGAAGAGAATGTTAGCTCCCTGACCGTATTGTACCAACTGTTACATTTTGTGGAAGAGTGATAATGCTATGGGGTTGTTTTTCTGGGGTTGGCCTGGGCCCCTTAACTACAGTGAAGAGTAATTTTAAGGCTTCAGCTTACCAACACATTTTGGACAAGCCTATGCTTCCAGTGTTGCCGAACAGTTTGGGGAAGGCCCTTTTCTGTTCCAGCGTCCCTGTGCCTCAATGCACAAAGCAAACTTCATAAAGGCACGGTTGGATGAGTTTCATGTGGAAGAACGTGACTGGCCTGCACAGAGCCCTGACCTCAACCCCATCAAACACCTCTGTCATGAACTAGAGCCTAGATTGTAAGCCGGCCCTCTTGTCCAACATCAGAGTCTGACCTCACAAAAGCTCGTCTGGATGAATGGGCAAAACCCCCAACAGACTCACTAGAAAATATTATAGAAAGCCTTCTCATTAGAGTTGAAACTGTTATAGCAAAAGAAAGTGGGATCAAGTGCATAACAATGCCAATGAATTTAGAATGGGGTGTCATAAAAGCTGTAGATGTTTTGTGTAAGAGGCCCAATACTTCTGTAGGTATAGTGTATGACAGAAAAGAAAATTGTAATAGGTCCACTTCCCAGTACTGAGTACAGAAAGTGTCTAAAGCTACTTTAAAAGCATGTTAGTATGCAATACTATTATAACACTGACTTAAATGTCAAAGAAGAACTTTAGTCTGCAGTGAGCTGGGTGCTTGCTGATTTGTACTAATGTAGCAACTGTTTAGGTGTAAACCAAAGAGGTGAGTTCATCACACACACTGAACCATGGAGCAGCAAAGCAGCTAAAAAAAGACCTCAGTTTGATTGAGTTGTTTGTTTCAGAGTTTGGTTTGATTTCTGTTATTGCTGAGTCACTGGAAGCCACAGTACAACTGCCTAGAATGTGGAAAGGTCATATCACATTGTTTCATTTCCAATTTAAAAAAAAGAACACACAAATGAGGACACAAACACATGCAAAAACTAGGCCACTGGAAACACACGTCTTACTGGTTCAGCACTGATGGAAAAATGCTAGTGAAACTAACGACCTGGTATGATCCTAATTTGCCCAACTCAGCTGAATGACTGAAAAAAAATTCTCCGACTAAACCTACACATAAAACCATCTTATAAACGCCTGTTTTAGCAACCTTAAAGCACCTCATATTTCAGCACATAAACATCAGTGTCCAAGAAATGCTTCGTCAAGAGACTGTTTACATTAGCGGTCATAAAACTGTCCAGAAAACCGCTAAAATGTTCCTGAAGTGTGTTGGCAATAATTTAGGCCTTTAATATTTCAACCGCATATAGACAGCAGTTAACTATGATAACAAAAATAAATGTGTGCCTGTTGTTAGAATTTATTTTTTTTATAGCATCTTGTGCTTGATGCGTGGAACATTCTGCCTTTGATTGCAAGCGCTAAACTGGTGATTGCACAAATTAATCAATTTAATTATTAGACTACTATTGCATATTTTACTTAGAAATATTAAAAGAAAAATAGCTGCACGGAAACTGATTCCTCATCCAAATGCCTCTCCTTTCTGGAAATCTGGCTTTTAATTTTTACAGGCAGTGTACTTAGTGGCAAAAACACAAGTTAAAACACACCCTAACATTTACATGAATCAATATTTCTCCCAGGTAACTTTTTTCCAGACTAAAACTATCGGATTCCTCCTGAGTGCAGCAAACACCTTGCTTTGTTTGATTGCAGGTCAATACTCTCAAAACCAAACCTGATTGGCTGCCTACTGAGCTAATCTATACAAAAAGACAGCTTTCAAACTTCAAACTTTTGTTTCTCTGCTGTCTTTGGCTAAAAAACACACACTGTGATTTGAAGACTGAAGGCTGTAGGCTTCAAGATGCTCTGTTGGAAATGTAAAAGTTCTTATTAATGCATTAAAAATATCACTGCGTACGTGAGGAAGCAAGAATGGTAGCACAGAGCAACCTGGCTGTCTAAGATGGACTGCATATGTCGCGTGTATACAGTTCATAAATAAATACTCACCCTTTCAGCTGTTTCCAACAAAATACTCAAAAGGCCTAAGTAAAGCAGGGGAAGGTCATGATTTTCTAGTTTTCTTGCATTCATGAAGCATTAACAAAAGAAAAATGTAACTCGTCATAAAATACACACTCAAACGCCACTTTATGAGATATACCTTGGAAGTACAGAGTTTTAACTTCAGAGCTGCTTCAATTCCTTGTGGTGTAGATTCAACAAGGTGCTCTAAACGTTCCTCAGAGGTTTTGCTGGAGATTTGTCAGCTGCACATCCATGATGCGAATCTCCTGTTCTATGGGACTGAGATCTGGTGACTGTAGAGACCATTTGAGTACAATGAACTCACTGTCATGTTCAAGAAACCAGATTGAGGTGATTTGAGCTTCGTGACATGGTGCGTTATCCTGCTCGAAGCAGCCATCATAAGATGGGTACACTGCGGTCATAAAGGGATGGACATGGTCAGTAACTATACTAACAATACTCAGGTAGGCTATGGAGTTTTAATGACACACAACTGGAACTAAGGGGCCCAAAGTGGACTCTGTTTTCAAATTAAATCCACCAAAATAAAGGTGTGCTTTCAGTTTTATCAGTCAGCCTTCAGTGTATGAATCTGGATCTTCCCTCTTTGCAGAACACATGACAGGTGTGCAGGAAAAAACCCAGAAAATCAGCAGTTTCTGAAATACTCAAACGAGCTTGTCTGGCACCAACAACCATGCCATGTTCAAAGTGACCTAAAGCATCTTTCGTCCTCATTCTGATGCTCAGTTTTGAACTTCAGCAGGTTGTATTGACCATGTCTACATGTCTAAATGCTGCCTGATTAGAAATTTGTTTTAACAAGCTGTTAAACCCAATAAAGTAGCTGGTGAGGGTACTGCAGCCCCCATTAAATGAGCAAAAAATTGAAGAACAGGTGCCCGTTGGGTTTAGATATTACTGTACATACATGAGAATCATGCAAAGCCAAAATCTTGTACAGAGGTTAAAAAGATTCTTTGAATTAGGTCTTCAAAGTAGAGGCACCAGCAGGAGTACATTTTTTAGTACGCACATAAAACCACAAAACTGTGATTAACCTAACAGCCAACCAGCAGCTAAACATTTTATCATAACATCTACATTAGCTCTAGCCCGGAGGAATGCCAAGAAAAAGTCAGCATTTGATTTGACTGCATGGACAGGCTCTCAGAGGATGCTACTAAATTGGGCCTTGGAGGGTGATGCTTGCCATCAAGTCATGTGAAGAAAGATTTTATGGTTGAGCTGCAGCAGTGCATTGGTTGGTACCATCTGAGAGACCATACTGTAAAATATTTAAGGCACGGGTCAACTGGGGGCCCCTCATATCTCCCTCATTACTTATTGACTCACCCCTATCTATGTGTAACGCAGCTAGTGAGCCTGTAGGAGTGTGTGAGAACGAAGATGGCTGAGGCGTGCAAACATTCACCGGAAAGAGAATGAACATAGTCGTGCACTCACACGGAAGACGGTGCAGCAAACAACTACACAGCTGTTTTAAGTGTGCGCAACAATGATGCAAGTGAAGTACATGGGAGCATTACTAGGTCAGTGTGCATGTGTTTTATCTGCATTAATTTGCTTGCAATCCTATCAGTGTGTGCATCAAATTCAAGTTTGCACGAGTGTGTCTTCATGTGCGATGACTGGATGACACAAAAGTGGTGTCAAACATGTCAGTAAGGACACAGTTATTCATACATGTGTGAGGGCACATACCTATGGTCAGTGCTACATGTTGCGCGAGTGCGTGTGTGTTTGTGTGCGTCCTGTTACTCCTATTGTCTTATCAAAGCGATGTGAATTCAAGGTTTAACTTGCAGTGAATTATTTATGCCTGCAGTAGCTTGGCACCTGCACTGACCAAGAGTCTGAAAACATATACCCACACACACAAACACACACACACCAACATGTATGTATGCACACACAAAGTGCAGCATCGCACTGCCGTGCAGAATTATACAGCCGGAGCAGCTATAAATATTTATACCTCTCCCGCCTCATATTTATTTCATCCAGCAGAGCTCATATCAGAGGGGCAGCGGGATGGTGAGGATATCCAGAGAGAGAAAAGGAGGAGTGGGGAGGAGGTGAGAAATAGAGTGATGAAGGAGAAAGAAACAAGAGAGAAAGGGAAGCAGGATGGAGAGTATTGAATACTGAAGTTCTTTTACAAATAAGAAGTTTGGTAAAATAGAAAAAAAATGTGTGTAAGGAACAGGATGAGAGGAGGAGAATATAAAATAAAAGTTCTGTATATGTGAATGTGTGGAGGAGTACATTAATGAAGAGCACAATAAAAAAATGTCAGAGACAGAGTGACAGTAGGTGAGTGTAGAGTTGAGGTCACTTAGGAGCATCAATGTTGCATTGACTTCTTCTGAGGTGCATAACTGAAACTGGCCACGGCACTCAGCTGGGAGAAAAGCCAGCCTTTTGCACTGCCTGGAAAAAATACTGGCCACTTGGTTGTAGCTGCCAGGCAGGAAATGTCAGGGAAAATATCACAGTGACTCCTAAAGTAGAAAAGTCGACGGAGTCAGTCAGCAGATGCTTTGTCTCCCAAGAGTTGAAGAAAAAGTTTCATGCTGCCTCCTAAGAGTTCTGTACTGTTACATAATGCATATTCCAGCAATACATAAATGCCTCTGAGCAGATGGGGTATATTTCAAATGATCCGAAACACACCCTTGAAACCAGAGTGGCTCTCTGTGGCTGTTAAAATGCAAAAGGAAATCAAGTTTTGTTTTCTGTATTTGCACTTATGTTTAAAATGGTCTTGATGCTTTGGATAGAAACTCAGATTATGCTAGCAGCAGCTTATGTACACTAAAGCTTCTAGTCTCAAAAGAGATGAGGGGAGGGCTATGAGATTTTTTTTTTCATTTTTAAATGTGCAATTCAATTCAGTTTTGTTTATATTGCACCGATTCACACCAGAAGTCACCTCAAGACCCTACAGTATTAAAGAGAAAACCCTAACAATCAGACAATCCCCTATGAGTAAGCACTTGGTGACTGCAGCAAGGAAGAACTCCCTTTTAACAGGAAGAGATCTCTGGCAGAACCAGGCTGAAACAACAAATGACACCATCTGAGTTAAACTGCTGCTGAACAGCCGACTCCTGCCTTAACAGTAATTGCTGTGGTGCCCTCAATATCATTCAGCTGCCTCGCCAGAGAGTCCCCGGTCTCACTGCCAAAGTCCTTGATCTGCTCTGAAGATCTGCTAATGAGCTGGAGAGTCACTCTAACCAGGACCAGTTAAAGGCAGAAAACTGGTCTATGTGACTCCACTGTTTTGTCACAAAGTGGGTCTACCTATAATTTCTGGGGAGGACCTTTCATAAGGTTTATGTTAATCCTTTTAGAAAAGCACTGGTGCACCTCTTTTTTAACCATGCAAATGTACACAACAGTGCTGGAAGCCCCCTCCACTAGCACAAATATAATCCAGGTCTGTGGGAAACACTGGAGTGTGATGTCTTGCCAGGTAACAGTGTGAAAATGGAGCAGTGCTCATAAATCAGCAGCTATGACCTTGGCCTTTAACACAGTTTGGGTGGAGACCCATTAGGTAATTATTGTGTGCAAGTTTTACTACAATCTGTCTAATGGTCTAGGAGAAGTAGCAACTTTAGGGAACTGCTGACAGACAGATGAAAGGACATGACACCATGGCACCAACTCATCGGTCCTTCGGCCGGATGAGCTAAAAATATGTCATCTGTTTCAAAACGATGATATAAATATTAGTACTACACACTTGATAATGATAAATCTTCCTGCATTTTTGTAACAAGCTTCCCTTGCAAATGTTATTATTTCATAACAAAACTAGTCATATCTTAGCATGTCTTTTAGTAACATCTTGACTGTTGCCTCCATGCAAGAAGTTTTAACTCTAGATTTTGTAAGCCCGAAGTACATGTAGCTGGCATAAGTAAGTGTTTCTGATCTCTCCTTGTGCCCTGGAAGGCAGCTCAGTGACCTTTTGGCATAGAATTATCAAAGGCTAGAGCCAAAGGAGCAGCTCTCTGTAAGCTTTGAAGCCTTGGGGCTGTGTTACACAGTCAAGCTTGGCATGCAGCATTTTAAACAGCAGTGGATCTCAACAGGTGGTTCCTAGCAAAGTAGCAAAGTGAATGGTGCTTGAGGCTACCTGAAGGTGTAAAGCCTGTTCTTGCCTTCAGCTCATACAGAATGATGCAACCAGACTCCTAAGCAGATCAGAGAAGACAGAAAGGAATATCTTCACATTTGCCGAGTTTTAGATCGTTTCAGCTTTATTCATTGCTCATTGTAGCCCATTAAGATACAACAGGTTTCCACGGTTTATACAGTATCTTCTGGCCTGTTTTGGGAAACACACCATGTCCAATCTTGATAACTAAACAAAGCCATAATTATGAAAACATGCCCTACCCAAAATCACAGCTTTCAAACACACAAAGCATAATTTGTTTGACTTAAAATGATCGGTGAACCTTGCAGCTTCAAATGTGCTGATGTATCTGCATGAGGTGTACAGTTAGGTCACAGCTCATCGAATTTGAATTAGCTCAGACACAGCAAGTGGCGTGCTGTGTTTAAACATTCCTCAAAACTATACATCCTAATCCCATCAATCAAGGTTTTTTTAGCTATGGAAGTCTCTCTGGAGAATCCATCAGCGAGCATGAACATGGGCCAAAAATCCTGCAGCAGAAAGGTTGTAAACCACAGAAAGGACCAGACTGCTTCCCTCAGGAGTCTACGTTACTCTGCCTAGCACTTTGGGAGGAAGCCAACTTGCACTTCCAGGTCTGTACTAAATGTACAAATGAGACCTGGTTGGCTGGTAAAACACTTACAGTGTCTGTTGAATGTTGAACTTAATAGTAACCGTTGCTGGTGGACAGAAAAGGCCCTTGTCTTGTCCTTTCCTAGTAACTTGAAGCATCTTGGAAGCAGGCAGCAGCCTAAGAAGAAGGGATTGTGTGTAGAGAGCCAGTATTAGGTTTGGAGCAAAGCAGTGTGTGGGGAGCCAGGTTGATGCTGATCCAACAGGGTGGGTCTGTCTACTGCAGGACTCGGCCCGTCTGGCTGGGAGCAAGAAACCTCCCCCACCATCCTACAGCTATGTGTAGTTTAACAATTTGTACAGGGAGGCGATGCATGCGTGCACACCTCTGTTGGTATGCATGCAGGCCAATGAATGACTCTGCACTGTACGTGAGCCAAGCATGTAAACATGCGCACGTACTGTTGTGAGGCATGTCAGGAAACATTAAGGTTTGAGTGTTTATGCATTTGTGTATACCGTGTGTGTGTGTGTGTGTGTGTGTGTGTGTGTAAGAGAAGAGAAAGAGGGCTCTTATAACCAAGCAGGCAGAGCATCAGTGTCTGTCTTGCTTTTTCCATTTCTCTGTCCTCTCTCTGACCCTACCCAAGATTGCATAACACAAGAAGATAGTTTCATGCCAGATGAGCGACTGGCTGTATGATACACAGGTTGCAGTGTTTGGGGGATGGTTCTGGAAGGGTGTGAGAGGTTACAAGTCAACTACATCAGTTAGATGAGTGCAGTGAACTGATAAATAACGAAAAAAGGTGTGTCAAATGACATACTCATCACTGGTTGTTAAAAAAAACCAAAATCCACTTGGAAGAGAAGCTGCAGGTAGTAGGAAAAAGTCAAAGAAGCACTTACTCCAGCCATAACAATAAAACCACTGGCGGGTAAAGTGAATAACATCGATTATTGTGTTACAATGGAAAGTCGCAAGCACTGGGATATATAAAGCAGCAAGTGAACAGTCAGAGTTTGAAACTGATGTGTTAACAGATTTAGATTCCTAAAATGGCAGGTCTAAAGGGGTGTTTCTTTTGAGAGGAGGTCAAATGCTCATGGTTGTGCATGGGGAGCTGGTCAGAGGAGCTACCGTGGCACAAACTGCCAAAATTTTAAGGTGTGCATACTGTTAAAATGGTGGATGAGGTCAGTGTATGTACAAGAAATCTCTGTGAGCCAAAAGGATTCAGGACTGCTCTAAACATTCCATATCTAGCAGTTTTATTTACTCCTAGATCTGTATGATGTCAGTTAGGGGAGACATACCCAATATGGAAATCTATTGTAAACACTTATGGTTGTGAGCCCAGCAGCTCCACTCACCTGCCGTTTAAACCTTTTGTTTATGAGGGGCAGCCAAACAGAAGTTGGCTTTAACTCATAAAAACCACAGTGACATGTATGAAACAAACACTTTATATTTTTTACAGCTGTGTGGGCCTCTTGGGCTGTTGTAAATCCCCCATAATTTACCTGTAAGGAAAAATTGGTTTGGGTTCTTATGGGTTAATGGTGGTAGCCTCTAAGTGACAGAAGGTAACGTGGCTTTTTTCAGACAGTTCTTACTGGAAGAAGTGGTATACAGTTATGTGGAAAACAAAGTTTTCACAAGACTCTACGCAGTCATGTGAAACGCTAAGTACATCCCATGATTCAAGTACCTTGCAGAATTACCTTTACCAGCGATAACTTGAAGTAATCATTTTCTGTATGACTAAGTCTCTCACATCATTTGGGAGGAATTTTGGACCACTCTTCTTTACAATGTTGCTTCAGTTCATTGAGCATTTCAAACAGACTGAAGTCTTGACTTGGACTGGGACGTTGCAACACCATGATTCTTTTCTTTTTCAGACATTCTGTAGTACATTCTGCGCCAAGCTTTAGCTCTTGGACAGATGGCCTCACAATTGACTTTGGTATACAGAAGAGTTCACGGTCAACTTAATTGACTGCAAAGTGCCTAGGTCCAGAGGCTGCTTGACAGCTGGTTTGAGGTGTTTGTGCTGATATGTTCTTCACCAAACGTGGCACTGTGCATTATGAGCCAACATCTCTACTCTGGTCTTGTCTGTCCAAAGGACATTTGAGACAAATTGTTGGAAATATGGATTTTAGAAATGGCCTTATAATCCATCCTAGATTGATGGCCACCAACAGTGTCTTCTGTAAGATCCCTGCTGATGTCTTTCCTCCTTGACATTGTGTTAACATGCACCTGAATGCTCCAGACCAGCAAACTGTCAAAATGTCTGCTTTTACAGATGCAGTCACACTGGCTGAAGTTCACTTAATCAAGTGCATTTGATTAGCAGCACCTGCCTGCTAGTTACCCTCTTAATTCCTATCAAAGCAGTAAGGGAGTACTTACTGTAGTTTTTCACAGAACTGCATAGAGCAGGATGTTGGTGTGCTCACTGCTATTTTTATCTTCTATGCTTAAATTTGCTCAGCAATATATACCTTAAAGATGCACAGAGAGTCTTATTTTGTGTGAGAGTCCTTTCAATCAATTTGACTGAAAAAGCAGATTCAAAATAGCACTGACCAAGTCAACTACCTGACGTCAATATCATATAAGCCAAATTAACCAGTTTCATTATAGGAAGAATAGAATCTGATATTTTCGGAGTCTTGGTTATTCTTATCAGTTGCTTCTATATATTTTGACAACTTTTTAAATATTTCTCATTACAGTTCCCAACCTAAACAGAATTAAAAAAGTCTAAAAAAAACAAACAATAAATTATGCCTTTGATGATTATGGTTTACACAGTATAAGCACCTGACGGGTAGCAATATCACTAAAGGATAACCAGAAACAGTAAGTGGAGGGGTCACACTCCTAAAAAACGGACAAATTATACATAAGTAACACGTTTCTGGAAAAACTGTGTAAAACAGACACAACTTGCGAATAATTAAAAAAGTCAGATGAAAGCTCAAACCATTTCTATGGTTTCCTTTTAACTATAATATTCTGAAAAAAAAAAAAAAGAATTAAAGAAAATTGACAATTTGGATGACTTCTCGGGTGGGTAATGTGGCTCTTGGCATGTGTGAATTGTAGATGTGTGTCAACTCAAGCTGAAACAATTCCAGTAAATCCATACATGCTGGCTGCCTGAGAAAATATAGATACAAGAAGCAAGCCTCTTCTGCCCCGACACTTTTTTGTCTTTAGCTTCTTTTGACGTGAAAAGTTCCTCTCTTTAACCTTTTTCCTGCCAATATTTCACTCGCTGCAATGCAAGTCCAAGTCAGCAGATTACTGGTTGCGAGCTTGTGTACACATACATTTTCCTCTCATTCTTTATTTTGCTTCCGAACTTCCTCTCTCTTTTCAAACAGAGTGAAGCGCCGAGGGGGGTTTGTGGAAAGAAAACAAACTGTGAAACTGCAACCTGTAGCCAAGGAAAACTCACTGATGGGCTTTCATCCCTTGTGCCTCAGCACAGAGTGTACCAACACAGTTTACCTGCTGCTTCAACTCAAGGCTTAAGGTGCTGCCCTCTCTCCAGGCTTAACTCTCTGCAGCACTGTCCAAAAACTTCTGTCCAGATCCGCACTTTAGCAGCTGCAGATCTTGTCTTTTGCTTTCTTTAACTTGCTTCATCATAAATTTCTCTTCTTCTCGTCATTTAACTTCTCATAACCTCCTTCTATACTCTCTGTTTAGCAGTAAAAAAAAATGTTATAAAAAACATATGTTAGCTACTCAGGATGAAAACTTTCCCTTTCCTGAAGTGGGCTGTTTCATAAGTGTACTGTTCTGTTCTGCTCTGAGGGCCTCCTGGGTGTGGGACTGCTGACCTGCTGAGCTGAATGTGCTGCCAAGTCTTTACCGTGAGAGAGCAGAGGGCAGGACACAGAGCGGCACCGTGCCATCAGACACTCTGCCAGCCTTGGCTGTAGTACCGATGCACTGATGGGTGGGAAAAGACTAACTGCAATTGTGTGACTCAAGTGGTTATAGAAGTGAAAACACACAGGAGGAAATGAGAAAGGAAAATATATTCTTTCACACCTGTTTTCTTTCCTTCGGCCCAGGTTCTCCCCTGAATCACGACCCAGTCATTTCCCCTCTCTCTGAGCCATCCAACCCCTCTCCTACAGTCTTGACCTTTAATGTCCATCCTGCTCCTTTCTCCTTGTGTGTTTGGAGTCTGAGCCTCCACCCTGCACTCCTCCTCCCTTTCAACCTATTTTCATTAAGCTCTCCCTTCTTCTCACAATAAACTAGTGCAAACTTGCCTGGGTGAAAGCCAAGCCCTTTGCTACAGGACTTACCCTCCAAATGAACTCATACTATACAGTAAAAATAAATAAAGATACTTTTATTAACAGTTTTATTCAATGTCAGCGACTTCTTTCCAAAAGAAAATATATCTGACCGAATATTAGAATCCAAATTTTTTCAGTTCTAGTAGCTTCACACATGAGATGAACAAAGTATGAAGCCACTTTACACCTACAGGAGCTTTTATGACATCCCATTCTAAATAAATAGGCATTAATCTGAAGTTGGTCTCCCATTGCAGCTATAACTGCTTTGGCTCTTCAGGGAAGGCTTTTTGCAAGATTTTCTCATGTCTGTGGGAATTTATGCTCATTCATCTAAAAAAAAAATAATAAAAAAATTAAAAAAATTTGAGAGGTCAAACATGGATGCTGGACAAGAGAGCCTGGCTCACAATCTCTCTTCTAGTTTGTCCCAGAGGTATTGGATGGGGTTGAGGTCAGGGCTCTGCATGGGCCAGTCAAGTTCCTCTACAGCAAACTAATCCAACCATGCCTTTATGGATCTTGCTTTGTGCACTGGGGGCAGTCATTCTGAAGAAAAGAATGTTTCCAAACTTTTCCCACTAAGTTGAACACCTAGAATTGTCCAGAATGTTTTGGTAAGCTGAAGCCTTAAGGCCAACCCCAGAAGATCAACCCCATAGCAATTTCCTTTCTCCACCAAACTTTACAGTTGGCAAAGTGCAGTCAGGCACTTGCCAAACTCAAGACTGGCTCATCAGACCGTGAGACAGAGAAGCGTGGTTAATCACTTCAGAAAACACGTTTTCTTTGCACAAGAGTCCAGTGGCAGCGTACTTTACACCACTCCATCCAACGGTTGGCTTTATGCTTGGTGATGTAAGGCTTCCATGCAGCTGTTCAGCCATGGAAAACCATGCCATCAAGCTCCCAGTGCACAGTTTTCATGTTGATGTTAATGCCAGAGGAGGTTTGGCACTCTACAGTTATTGATTCAGCAGAGTCTTGGCCATTTTTATGCACTATGCACCTGTAACTTTATGTGGTCTCACACTTTGTGGCTGAGTCCTTCTAAAGGACTCACTGATTTGGAGCATGATACTGTAATGCTCCAAATCAGTCCTTTAGAAAGAACCATTCTTTCACAAATCTTTGTAAAGGCAGTCTGCATGGCTGGGTGCTTGATTTTATACACCTGTGGCAATAGGACTGAATGAAACACCTAAATTTAATGACTGAGAGCTGTGGCCCAATACTTTTGCCCATATAGTGTACATATTTCTTACGGCAATTTTATTTGATTGCAAAATTTCGAAGATGATAACATCTCATCTTCAGGCTAGGATTTGTTTGGAAGTTATACAAGAGTCGTTACGAAACCTGGTATCAATAGAACTGGCTTCTACAACTGGTTTTCTATTAAATACAGAACTTAAACATGTTAGTATATAAAAATATAATACCTAAACACAAAGTAATTAAACTTTGTACAATAGCCTTTAATACATTTTGATACTACAGCTATCACTTTCTTCTGTTAAAGACATATGCACAGCCACTATTGTTATGTGAGAGGAATGGTATGATGTTTTGGGAATAATGTTATCCACTCGCTTGCTCAGAATTAGATAATAAGATCAATACTACTCTCATGCTGGTTGGTTAAAGTATGGATCTGAATCCAGGAGGTGTTTAGCTTTTAGCATTAGGACAGGCAACAGGGGAATATTGTTAGTCTGGTTCTATCCAAAACAAAAAAGGAAGAAGAAAAAAAAAAAAGACCTCCGATGCTCACTGATTAACAATTTATATCTCGATCTGTGGCAGTCCTTAGAGGGAGGCATCCGCTATTCAAATAAGTCGCTCAGAGCCTTTAACAAACTAGTTTGTTAGACGTGAGAAACATCTACAGTCACGGGAAAAAGAAAGCTTTCACAGGGCAATATGCAATAAAACCTTACTGCTTCCACAGAAATTAAGAGGGTATGCAGCAGCAGGTACCCGTAATCAAATGCACTACATAAACCGATCATCAGCCAGTGTGACCGGCTCTATAAAAGCAGAAGTTTTGGCAGTGTGCTGGTTTGGAGCATTCAGGTGTGTGTGAACACAATGCCAGGGAGGAAAGACACCAGCAATGATTTTTAGACAAGCAATTTTTTGGTGCTCTTTAATCTGGGAAGGGTTATAAGGTCATTTCTAAACAATCTGATGTCTATCACTCTACCGTGAGAAAGATCATTCACAAGTGGAAAACATTCAAGACAGCTGAAAATCTTTCCAAAAATGGATGTCATAACAAATTCCCCTCAACTCAGACTGTGCAATGCTGAGAAAAATTGCAAAAGGCCCAAGAGCTAGAACTCAGACGTTGCAAGCCTCAGTTAGCACGTTAAATGTTGAAGCTCATGACGACCTAAACAGAGCAAGCCTGAACAAGTATGGCTTGTTTTGAAGGTTTGCCAGGCCTCATCTGTCTAAAAAGAATAGGGCAGCTTGGCTTGCAAAACTGCATCTGAACAAATCACAACACTTCTAGAAAAATGTCCTTTGGACAGACCAAACCACAGTGGAGATGTTTGGTCATGATTCGCAGCGCCACATTGGGTGAAAACAAAACACAGCACAAACATCTCATGCCAACTGTCAAGCACGGTGGTGGAGGGGTGATGATTTGGGCTTGTTTTGCAGCCTCAAGACCTGGGCCCAGAAGGCCATGAACTCCTTTGTGTACTACAACATTCTAGAGCCAAATGTGAGGCCATTTGTCCAGCAGCTAAAGCTTGGCCCAAATCGGGTCATGCAACAGAATGGTGATCCCAAGCAGAGCAACAAATTTATAACAGAATGGCTGAAAAAAAAGTTGCAATGGCCCAATCGAAGCCCAGACCTCAACCTGACTGAAATGGAACCTTAAGAGAGCTGTGCATAAAGGAATGCCTGCAAACCTCATTGAACTAAAGCAACACTGTAAAGAAGAGTGGCCCAAATTTCCTCCACAACAATGTGAGAGACTGATAAAGTCATACAGAAAGCCACTGCTGGTAAGGCTGGTTCTATAAATTATACTGCATCATGGGTCAAAATCAGTTTTAAATTTTCGTTTTCACATGACTGTACAATTTTTTAAAATCTATACATTTTATCCACATAGTTTGGCTCCTATCTTATGTTAAATATTTATATCTTCACATTATTTATTTAACTGGTTTAGTATTTTTACCAACAGAGGACAAGCCCATCCTAGTGTTACTGTACCTACACTTCATGAAGTAGTAGATGGGAGTGTAGGTATTTACTGATGCTCCCCTTAATACAAGCTGCCTCTAATTTAGCCTGTCATACATGCATAGACACTTCCAATGCACAGCTACCCTGATTTAAAAAAATAAATAAATAAAAAGCGCAACATTTATCAACTCACTGACGCTTTCTGATCACTATCCAATCACCGTGCCACACACTGCTTCAACATGTTGCACGCTGATTGGATGAGTGATGTGGGTGAAAGGGGAGGAGGGGAGGTTTTGGGCAGCACTCAGGAGAGGAGTACAGAAATGGAGAAAGCTCACAGTGCATTAGGGACAGCACGGTGCAATTCGTTCCATTGGCAGCACTTCAAAGAGGGAGAGGAGGGGGATAATCCACCCCAACATTAGCCCCCAGAATCTTCCACCACCAACACACACACACACACACACACACACACACA
>VUQH01035927.1:0-11761 GCA_015106775.1 Etroplus canarensis | reverse complement strand
CTTGTTTGGGGGGTTTTTTTTTTTTTTTTTTGCCTTGACGTCTTTACCACGTTTTGGTGGTCCACTGTCTCATGGGGTATTGATTCCTACTGAACAAAGGCTTGTGGTAGTAGCCTTAAATGCTCATCCATTATCCATCTTCTGTTGCTTATCCTGACCAAAAAACCTAGGAGGCACCCTTATCAGAGCCCCGGACCACCTGGGCTGTCTCTTTTTGATTTGAAGGAGTAGTCTCTCTACTCTGAGCCCCTCCAGAATGACCAAGCTCCTCACCCTAGCTTTAAGGCTGAGTCCAGACACCCTTCAGAAGAAACGCATTTATGCTCCTCGCGTCCGTGATCTCATTCTTTTGGTCACTCTCGAGAGCTCGTAACCATAGGTGAGGGTAAGAACGTAGATTAACCGGCAAGTCAAAAGCTTCACTTTAATGCTCAGCTCTCTCTTCACCACAAGACTCAAGCCACACCAATCCATCTGTCTATCTCCCACTCTCTCTTTCACTAACACCTGAACAAGACCCCGAGATTCAAAATTCTGGGAAACACATTCATACAATTTCTTGCTAAGGAAAAAGTAAGCATCTATGTAAATAATTTGTCCTTACTGACTGTCTGGTTAAATAAAATGCATGAAGGGATTGAATTTAACACAAGTAGAGGTTACTTTTGCGCGGCATGCCAGTGCCATGCACTGGGATTCAATGCATCCTCCACAGCAGCTGCCTCTGTGAACAACGCTGTGTTAACTAATGAACAAATCCATAAGGCATGACAGACGTAAGTGCATCACCACTTCTAAAAATGGCCCCAATTAAGCCATAAAATCTATAAAATCATGACTCTAATTGTGTTGCGCAAGCACGCTTTTCAAGAGCTGCCCGAAGTGCGTGCGTGCGTGAAAAAGAGGGATGGCGAGCGTGAGAGAGATGAACTGAAGCTTTCCACTTTGAAGTTGAAACTGCTTTAAGCTCATCCAGCCAAAGAGCCGATGAGCTAATGCCATGCCAAGGTGTCCATCGTCCATCTGTCCATCCATGTTTCAAAAGAATCACAATTCCTCCCATGCTGCTGGTCAGAGTTTGTGAAACTCACACATAATGATCACCTAGATCTTCACCCAAATAGCATTAAAGGTCAAATCTGTCATTTCATGGGTATTTTTTACACGAATCACTACTCCTTCTAGAGTATTCACAAGTACGGACCCCAACCTCAGTCACTTGTTTATTGATAATGATGCAATGAGCTAGGCCGGAGGCTGCAGTCTGGGGAAGAACGGGAGGCATGGAAATGAGAGCGGGGGTCTCGAACCTGAGGCTCTGGAGTCACATGCAGCTCTATTGCCCATCTCCAGTGGCTCCTTGTGATTTTGATGGAAGAGCTACATTGACAAGAAATTTATCAATGTTTTTGTTACATTTTTTTTAAAAAAAGTCACCTTGTTTCAAAGTAGGGTAAAAATTAAAAGTAAATGGCTTTCTATACTTTGGTTGTATATGTTCATCAAAGCATGGTCATTTGGAATGAAGTCTACTGCAGAGCAGTCACATGTGCGTAGAGATTTTAATTTACACTTTTCAGTAATGTTAATACGCTGATCTATATTTAACAGGCTGTGTCACCTTCATTATAAGGCTTAACTATGTTTTGCGGCTTTGTACAACTTTTGTTGGGCAAAAACTGATCAAAATGGCACTTTTGATAATAACGGTTGCGACACCTGTCCTCCAGTATCGGTAAGGTTTGAATAGACCTTGCGCACGGTGCTCACCTAATGGGTCTTCACCCAAATTGTGCTAAAGGTCAAGACGCTATTTGTCATTTTAAAGACACTTTTCCATTTTCACAAGAATCGCTTCTCCTGAGTAGCACTGGTCTAGACTGCAGCGTTCAGAAAATGAGCGTGTGTCCCCTCTTCCTTCTATACATAAATGCCTTTATTAGGTTTATTCATGGCATGATGATGTCTTAAGCTGGGTTAGAGCCAGGCCGTTGATATGACTGTGAGGACCTTTGACTTCAATGGATTTTGCTTCTCCTGTTGTGCAATACAGCCAACCAGTGACGAGGAAACATCACTTCCCCTCCATACCTCACACGTTACAATAAACCAGTGAATTGGGATGGATCATGAGCTTGATGATTTACTACATCACTGACATTGTAGTTAATATTTGGTTTTACTTCACTAGAAATAAGTCTGCTACGACTTTTATCTTCTCTGTGGCATGGGCTAAGCTAAAGGTCCAAAAAACCTGAACAAGACGGTACACAACTACTTTATAAAATAGCTGTGGGGCTGCAAAACTCTACTGAGAGACTCATCTGAAAGGCTTCTTACTGACTGGTGGGGAGTATTTAACTTCTTGTGGGCTTGATAGCCCTTCAGAGTTGTTGAGCTCACATGTGAGTCATTGACCCACCCGGTCATCATGTGATTCGTTACTGTCATTGAGGTCCCGTGTGAGTCGTTGACCTACCCAGCCATCATGTGAGTCATTAGGGTTGCGTGAGTCAAGGTGCGGATGGATGTTGAACTGTCTGAGATGCTTAGTGACGGCCGGTCCTGCTTGACATAGACGTTTTCTATCACTTCTCTTTCGAATCATCACCATTCCTCTGGAGTACATTAAAGTATTCAGATGAGTGCCCCTGTCCTTCAGATGAAGGTAGACTTCCAAGTCCAAACCTTTATTTTTATCTTTAATTAATTAATGTTGTTATTAGTTTAAATGGGTCAGTTGACACACTGATTTGGCATATGGTGGAACGCGAGTTCAGTAAACACACTGGCCCAGAGTTACCAAGCTTAACAGGTCATAAATGTGTCGATCTGATCTTTAAGCACATATTTTACACACATTTCTCTATGGAAATAGCACGGCAATTCAGATAGCTCGAGTACAGTCGATATATTCTGATGTTAAGCCTTCTGTCAGAAATGTATGGTCTTGGAGGCAGGGGCAGGTGTTCTCTGGATAAATCTTCTCAGGATTCATCCAGGGAAGGGCTGTTATTACAAAAAAGTCTGCCATATAACACTGAATACAGCAACAGCGTAGAACGTGTAGACTAAACATGATTCCCTCAGTGTTCATTTGAATAAAATTAAAATAAAAAAAAAAACAATAAAAAAATAGCTCTGTTCAGTTAAAAAAGTAATTTTATCCCTGAAAAGCAGGGATATGATGGAATCATCAGCATTTCTGCTGCTGCTGCAAATTCTTTGTGTCATTGCGATAGCGCCAAAACTATTTGAGGCAGGATTTTGAATTTTGGAGATAGACCTCCGTGCGCTCTGGAACTGATTAGATTTTCAGCCATTTTGAAAATACAGGTTTGCCACAATTTCACCCTGCCCCCCAGATTTGCATGAAACAAAAGCAAATTGAGCGTGGGATCATATGTTTTCATGGTGACGCCATGTCATGTCTGCCATCATTGCTTTCTGCTGTTGCTGCAGCTGAAATTGGCAACACATCCTCAGGGATATTATGGAATCAACTTGGCTGCTGCATTTATCAGTTCTTAATCATCCAGTTTGCATTAAAAAAAAAGACCTGTAATATATACATGGATAAAATGGGTCCATCAGCAGTTGTCGCAGGAACTATGTCAGGTACAAAATTTCTAGGGCATTAAATAATGCCACAAATGTCATTGAACCATGTTTCAATGGTCCATTTAAATACTGTTTTCTCCAGATTTAGCCCTCTGAAAGGGAGGCAAATGCACAGTGGGGACACTGGGTTATTCTGCCTCTTCTTTCACCTGTGACTAAGCATATAATGACCCACGTTTTAGCTAAAGATTTTCTCATTACACTGTATGAAATTGTATGTAGTAATCGGCTGAAAATAATATAGTATTGTCATGGTTTGCCATCGAGTGCAGAGAAGACCTGATATGCAGGACTCCAGGAAGCCAAAAAGAGTAAACTCAAAAAACAAAGTCCATAAGCTTATATTCCAGGCAGGAAAAACACAAGGAGCAGAAGCATGCACAAACGCATGCACGTGCACACACACACACACACACACACACACACACAGACAGGGAAACAACACTGACGACATGACACAGAGCAAAAGAAGGCAGGGGTTAGTGACGTGTCAGTTGTCAACAAGCCGGTACAAAGAGCCGGCTGTTTGAAGTGGACGATGGGAGTCGGCTCTTGTCCGGGAGAGCCGGCTCCCAACAACAACATTGTCGTTTTGAACGTAATATGAGGCAGAATGACAATCTCCACAGTATGAGTTTTTAATGCATTCACTAACTAAATATCATGTGTATGCTGGGAAACCAATCACGTGAGGGTAGATGAGGATCATACCACCAAGCAGAGCAGAGGGCAGGGGTGCATAGAAACCCCTAAAAATGTTGGACGCTGCTGTTTTGCATGTTGCAATATACTACTTTATGTTATTAATCATTATTTTTACTGTAAACAGGTAATTTTAGTTTTATTAACAAAGCACATTTACTTGAGTCCTGTATTTAATGTGCCTTTTTTCAGTACTTTTTCTTTGCAAAGTTTGGAGTTTTTATTGTTATTAATAAAAGAAAGGCCTACTCTTTTGTTAGGGGTGTGTATTTACATAAATTCTTTTTGTCTAATGTTTTATAGATGTTTCTCTCTGCCTTGTGCAGCAGAGTAGTTCAACAAGCAAGTCGCAGCATTGATTGGCTTGTTTTATAGTTAAGTTGGCAAACACTATAAAAACAACTGACTTTAGCAATTTAATATTAGAGGCTGTAATGTTTACTTTTAAACAGTACAAATGATGTATCAAATAATTTAAGTGATATATGTCTACACCTACATATTATGCGTCCAAAGACGGCAAAATTTGACTGAATTATAAAAGGTATAAGTGAAGAGCCATTTGGGAGTCGAAAGATCCAGCTCTTCTTAGTGAGCTGAGCCAAAAAAGCTAAAATTCCTATCACTAGCAGGGGCATAAAGACACAGGGACTAACAAGCAAACAAGAAACAGGAGGGAAAGGAGCACAGGTAGCAACAATCAAGGGCAGGAAGTAAAACTGAATATAATATACGAGACCATACTCTAGAACATGACTTGACAACTTGACAAAGGACAGAAGCACAGCAGGAAAATGTCTGGAGAACTAAATGACAAACAAAGGAAAGTTCACTAGAGTATAAATAACCAGCGATGCAAAATCAGAACATAAATACTAAGGCTAACAAAACACTGAAAGAACTCAGAAAACTCCAAAAGCATTAAAGAATTAAGAAACACAAAACCAAACTGCAAAAAACATAAGACCATGACAAGTATATAGGAATCAAGTACAAATAATAGTAAAATGAAATCCCAGACAAGCCCCCACTTGCCACAAACCAGGCTGCACAGCAGTGACAACCATAGAGATGCATGGTTGAAATACCAAGTAAAAGGAATTCATTAATGTAATTAAACACAACAGAAGGAACTCAAACTAATCATGTTATGTGTAGTCAGTATTATCAGCGGTGTAGGTGGGTCCATGAGTGAAGAGAAGGTGAATGCAATGAGTGTCTCAGGGAGGAGAGCCACCCAGCAACTGGGCTCCAAGAATTTAAATAGAGCCCTGGCACACTGGGCCCAGGTCTTGTCAGTGTTGCTGATGACAGAACACACCTCCTCTACAGCCTGCAGGTAGGAGCTGCAACCCAAACAAGTAGACAGGAAGGCGGGGTGGAGAGGTTGTCAAAACATGTAAAAATTTATAGCTGAAGCACAAAATTCAACCATTTACAGGAAAATGGAAAACAGATGCAATGACTTACTGAAATGTGCAAAAATAAATGGAAATTTAGTACATAAGACAAAAACCGAGCTTGAAATTCAATGTTCGTCAACAGAGCCTGAACTCTTATGCAAGCTTTCTTGTCATTTCTTTAAGTAGTCTTTAGGAATAGGTCTTCAGACTTCTTGAAGGTCATTCTAAAGCGCTTCTCTGGATGTTGGCTGCCTTTTTTTTCCGTTCTCTGTTAAGATGAGCCCACACTGCTTCAGTAATATTAAGGTCCAGACTCTGGGGAGGCCAATCCATGACTGATAGTGTTTCATTGTGTATATTTCTATCCAGGCAGGTTTTTACTGCTTTGGCAGTGTGTTTGGGATCATTGCCACGCTGAAAAATGAAGTCGTTACTAGCCAGACATTTTCCAGAAGGTATCACATGGCAAAATAAAATAAAATCTGATTGTACTTTTCTACATTTGTAATTCCATCCATTTTGATAATTTTCCTTTTGCAATTTTGGCAGAGTTAGACATTTATAGGTACTTTTCTGATGTATTTGTGCTTGTTCTTCATCTATTCTTGTAGGAATCCAACTCGTGCTTTAAAAATTGATGTGTTTGTCAATTTTATATTACCTCAACATCTCTCAAGGTCTAATGACCCCACAAGAGTTTAAATATGTGAGATGTTTTTTGGTTGAGAGGTGAAACATACTCCAGAAAGTAGCACTCTTGCCACATCTTTTAGATCTGGGAAATTAAGCCAAGTGGAAGTGCCAAAAACTGCATGTCATTGAATGACCAGTTAAAGCTTTTTCCATCATGTTAAAATGTTTTTATCATTAAGGCATAAAGATGGCATAATTAAGGGTGTAGTTGATTTAAGTGACAGGTGCTTGTACAGGTTGTTGATCACAGTTTGTTTGTACTAAAATAAAGTTATGGGTTTGTTGTCCAGTTTTTCTTATATTGCACGCAGAATCACAAGACTTAATGCGGTCCTGTGAAAAACTATGCACACCCCGTGACTCAGTTGTTTGTAGTACTACCCCTAGTGGCAAAAACTTCCAGTCATCACTTTCTGTATGACTTTCAGTCCTTCACATTGTTGTGGAGTAAATTTGGTCCACTTTTCTTTACAACGTTGCTTCAGATTTGTAGATTTGTTGCTGTGCTTGGGAGTATTGTCCTGTCACACCCCCCCAGTTTTGGCCAAGCTTTAGCTGCCGGATGGGTGGCCTCATCCTAGAATACTTTGCTATACAGAGGAGTTCATGGTCAAATCAGAGACAACAACGTGCTCAGGTTTTGTGGCTGCAAAACAAGCTCAAATCATCACCCCCTCCACCATCGTGCTTGACAGTTGTTATGAGGTGTTTGTGCTGAGGTAGTCACACTGGCTGCTACTTAACCTTGTAATTCCTATGTAAGCAGTAAGGGTGGACGTTTTCTCCATATGACTGTACATTTTATTAGTTTGTGTTTAACAGTCAAAAATAATCATCCCATTCATTATCAAATTGAAATACAGATCTATCTCTGTAATTATGCAAGCTAGCCAGCATTACAATAAGCTTATGGCTTCCACCTCTACCCTCTTATTTAATTGTGATCATATCCAAACCAAGTCAGAAATAATCAAAATACCAAACTCAAAGCGTCAAAACAGTTGTCCACAACCCACGTCATGGTGACTTTGTCCATCTTTTATACCCATTTGGTGTAAGTTCTGATGACTTTGTTAAAGGCTTTTGATATAAAATGACAAGGAAGACTGCATTCTTCTGTAGTTTACTAGGCTTAAAAACATGGGTTGTTATAATAGTTATGGCCCTGTGTCCACTTTTGGTTCCTTCCCTTCACACGTCATACTGTATGCCTATGAAGAGTTCCACAAAGACCATCTCCTGAAGTTTAGAATCCCCTCTGGTGGATTTCTGTTTCATCTTTCATTTAAAGTTTTTAGCATTATACACCAAATCTTAAGATCTTAAAAGCTCCTTGAAGCTTCAGAAAGTGGTTGTGGATACCTATGAGTCTGACAAGGATTTTTAAAAGCTCTTTATATAATCTGAAATCACTCACTTCACCTGTTGCTTCATCAATTTGTCCAGCACTGATGGCTCCAGCAGGTAACTCTTACAACTGTTGCTGTCACAATCAGATCCCACACATAGGACTTGCCTGGGTGGTGTATCAGAAAAAAAGCCTTTGCTGTCCAAAAAGAGCCACAGAGCACAAATGTAGTTTGCCCTGAAAGGCAAATAATGTTCTCTGGACAGACAAATCAAAGATGAGTAAGAGTAGACATGTATGGAGCAAACTTAGAGGCAGCTTTCAGGCGAAGAACTGAAGCTCAGAGGTGAAAATGTTACTGTTTGAGGTGGCTGCTTCAGGGACTGTCCAGCTTGCAACCACTGATTAAACTCAGAATTCTGGATTGTGTCAAAGAGTGCTTGAAGATAATGACAAAGACATTTGTCTGAAAATTGAAGTTGAACTGGAAATAGCTTTTTCAACGGGATAATGGTCCTAATCCCACCAGCAAATCCATCAAGGAAACGCTCAAAAAGAAAAAAAAAATCTGAAATGTGATGTATTGCAAGGGGAGTTCAAACAGTTGGTACAAGCATGGAATAGTGACCAGAAAGCTAATGTCAAAGACTGGTTAAAACTACAATGATACACTACATAGACAAAAATACTGGACTGCCTACACATCACACCTACAGAAGCTTTTATGGCATCCCACTATAACAGCTTCCACTCTACTAGCAAGGCTTTCTACAAGATATTGGAGCATATCTGTGGGAATTTTTGCCTATTCATGCAGAAAAGAGGGCCTGGAAATCAATCGCCATTCTAGTTCATCCCAAAGGCACTAGATGGAGTTGAGGTCAGGGCTCTGTGCGGGCCAGTCAAGTTCTATAACAGCAAACTCATCCAGCCATGTCTTTATAGACCTTGCGTTGTGCACTGGGGTACAGTCATCCTGGAGCAGAAAAGGGCCTTCCCTAAACGCTTCCCACAAAGTTGAAAGCGTAGAATGTCTTGGTAAGCTGATTATTAAGATTTCCCTTCACTGGAACTAAGGGGGCCTGGTCAACCCCAGTAAAATAACCCCATAGCTTTATCCCTCCTCCACCAAACTGTACAGCTGGCATAATACAGTCAAGTAGAGTTCACATAGCATTCACCAAACTGAAACTTATCCATCAGACTGCCAGACAGAGAACCGTGATTCATTCCTCCACAGAACACATTTCCACTGCTCCAGGACACAGTGGCAGCATTGCTTGATACCACTCCAACAACACTTGGCATTGTGCTTGGTGATATAAGGCCTGCATGCTGCTGTACGGCCATGGAAACCCAATGCCATGAAACCTCTCAGAGGTTTGGAACTCTGCCGTTATTAAGTCAACACAGTGTTGGCGTTTTTTTACGCGATATGCACCACAGCACTTGGCGAACCCGCTCTGTAACGTTACATGGTGTGCCACTTTGTAGCTGCATTGCTGTGCTTTCTAAATGCTTCCACGGTCTACCAATGACCCCTTCTTTCACAAATGTTTGTAAACCACACTGCATGAGCAGGTGTTTAATGTCACACCTTAGTTCAGTTATTAAGAGGTATGGCCCAATACTTTTGTCCATACAGCGCACGTGGTTTGCACAATTTCTGCCACAGAGGGCAATACTCCAGTAAATTCTGAGCCCAAAGATCTATTTAATTTTTTCCACAGAAGAAAAGTAAAATATTCAATATCCAATTCCAGGTGGGTACGCAAGCCCTCCTCACCATGGAGGGTTGCATCAGGAAGGTCATCGGGTGTGCCAAATTACCAGTGTGGAATAATCCGCTGTGGCGACCCCTTGGGGAGAATACAGGGAACAGCCCAAAAGGTACATCATCTGTAGGCTGCACCATGAGGTGATTAACGCAGCAAAATCTACAAAAACATTACAGTTTTAAGAACCCCTTCAGTTTCTTTGGAGTGAATTCACAATAGCTTTTTGTGGATAAAGGTTAGCCAGATGAAGTGTTCATTCTTATTTCATGTGACCAAAGACAGATTTATTTCACAAGGTTGTAAATCTAAAGACCCAAGGGAACAAAACAAAGCTAACTCTGCCTTAAAAAGCTTTCTTTCATTATTCATATATGTTCATTTAAAGTACCTAGCTCTTTGCATTTCATTAAATCTAAATCTCAAACTCCCATCTCATAAAACAGCCAGAAAAATGTAAATGGACTAAAAGGGGAAAGAGTGCTCGCACAGCAAAATAAATCCACACGGTTCTCCAATGTGCCAAGTGCCGACAAATATATGGAAATCACTCATTGTCTCCTGCCTTAATTACAAAAGCACACACAAAGTGGAGGCGGCCAGACCAAGTGTTTACACGTAAAGCTCTGCTGGGGATTGCTGTGTGCCAATTGCCTGCCATCTGAACCTCCTGACACCTCTGCCACGACCTGTAAACCGCTTGTGGACAGTGCTTGCGCCTGCAAATCTCAGCTGTCACCCATACGCCATTGTCATTCATGTATTCATACGCCTCTGCACTGAAAGGGATAAAAAGCTAGGTGGGTGGGTGGCTGGCTGGGGGGGAGCTGCAGGGACAAGGGGTGCAAAAGCAATCGGACGACATGAATAAAGGACCAAACTCAAGCGTGACAGGATGTGACAGCGCTAAGCTGTCAACACGCAACATTATATAGGACGCAGGTTTTACATGATGCCACTTAGCACAAATACAGTTTGTGTGCTGCTGAAGATGACTGATACAATGAGGGATTGATTTAATATCTCAACGCAGTGTTAAATTATTCACTGCAGCCTTATCAAATCCATATTTTGGTATAACTGATTGAATTCATGAATGTAGTCATGAATAAATTCCATGGAAATCTGGTTTGTTAATGAACAGCATGACCTGTCATCGAGAGAACTGGAGAAGTTCAGCTTACTTATACATTTTAAGGCAAACAAGTCAGTCATTGGATTCAGTGGGTAATTACTGTCAAACTTCTGGAAGCTAATGGAACCTCCTAACTTTAACTGAAGGTCAACTCAGAGTTTAGAGAATCATGATTCAGGCAAAACAGACCAGCAGCCAAACTAGTGCCTCCTACATGTACATGTAGCTAATTCTGAGCGTTTGCATTGAGAGATGAGGATTATACACTCACCTCTTATACGCTGACCCCCTTTTGTATTCAGAACTGCCTTAATTCTTCATAGTAGAGCTTCATGGGGGTGATGGAAACATTCCACAGAGATTTGGGCCGTATTGACATTATGAGATCACAGTTTTGCTGTAGATTTATCAGCTGCACATCTATGCTGTGAAGCTTCCATTTCACCACATCCCTAAGGTCCTTTGTTGGGTTGATATCTGGTGACCGTGGCGCTCATTGTCATGTTCAAGAAGCCAGGCGTAGATGATTTGATTTATACTGCTGGAAGGATAACGCACCACGTCACCATGACACTGTGGTGTTCAAATGATATCTCCTGACACCATTACACCACCAGCAGCCCGAACGTGCTCAGCCTCCACCTTCCCGATGAAGCAGGTGAGATGGGCCGGGGGTATGCCTGGGATCCCACCTCAGCTGGCAGGGCCAGTCCTCACTTTCACTGCTACTCAGGGTTTCATTTCAACCATGCACATCAGAATCCTTGGCACATGTTAAGGATTAAGAAGATAACCCCATCCATCCATCCAACCAACCATAATCTACCGCTTTTCCGGGGTCAGGGTTGCAGAGGCAGCAGTTCAAGCAGAGAAACCCAGCCGCCTCTTCCACCTCTTCAGGGGGAACACCAAGGTGTTCCCAGGCCAGCTGGGAGCTATAGTCTCTCCAGCGTGTCCTGGGTCTGCCCTGGGGTCTTTTCCCAGACAGTCGTGCCTAAAACACCTAAAGTGGGAGGCGTCCAGCAGGCATCCTGATCAGATGCCTAAACCACCTCAACTGGCTCCTTTTGATGTGGAGGAGCAG
>VUQH01035921.1:0-17438 GCA_015106775.1 Etroplus canarensis | reverse complement strand
TGTTATGACCAGAGAATGAAATGGAGAGAATGGGAGAGGTTTGAAGCTGGTGAGAAGTGCCGATCTGAATGGCTTCAGTTTTGGAGCTGTTTAGCTGCAGGAAGTTTTGACTCATCCAGGCCTTTATCTCCTCCAGGCAGGAGGTAAGGCGGGTGACAGTGGCAGAGGGGGTGCAAGAGGAAGTGACTTTGATGTAGAGTTGTGTGTCATCAGCATAGCAATGGAACTGGATTCCATGCTTGCTGATGACACGACCGAGGGGGAGCAGATAAATGGTGAAAAGGGTTGGACCAAGCACTGAGCCCTGAGGGACCCCACAGGTGACTGTGTGGGGTCGGGATTTAGCATCCCCCAGGGCAACAGACTCGGTCCTTCCTACGAGGTAGGAGTGGAACCAGTGAAGGGCAGTGCCGGAAAGTCCTATGTAGTGTTGGAGACGATGAAGAAGGATGTTGTGGTCAATGGTGTCAAACGCAGTACATCTGGTGGGACAGCTCACGTACTGGGTGAAAGTGGTTAATTTTCTGTTTACTGTTGCATGACTGAAGTCCTCCAAGATAGCAATGAACGCACTCAGGTGTTCAGTCTGTAACTGGGCTATTGCGGAGTGTATGCTGTTTGATGCAGAGGTGGGATTAGGGGAGGGAGGTACATGTGGCCTCACTATGATGGTGTGTGAAAACTCATGTGGAAAATAATATGGTCGGAGTCCAACAGCACACATTTCAATGCCTCTGCTAATATGAGCGAGGTTACATCAGTGGTTGCTAATATATACGGCAAATCCACCACCTTTTCTTAACCGCTCGCGGTGCAATCTCTTTCAGCTCGAACAAGAGAAAAGCCATTAATGATCACACTGTCATCAGGTATAACCTGGGCCAAACATGTCACTGTGAAACACATTAAACTGCACTCACGGTACTCCCTCTGTCTTCGGGCTAGCGCTGTGACTCCTCCATTTTGTTTACCAGCAACTGTCATTCCCCATGAGAGACATGAGACACGGTTTAAGACTCCTTTTCATCCTCTTATTTCTGCCTCTGCATCCACAGTGTGTTTTTGCCAGATATCTGCTGGAATGGCTGTTGTTCTGGTCATGATGCCAGCCAGTTCTGGGCAGTCAGCTGATCCCTGGAGTAAACAATGCAGGTAGAGATGATAAGAACAAGAAAATAAAAACAAAATAACTTAGAGAAATAAACAGAGCGTCTGCAATAGGCTGCATACAGGTTGGTGCATTCGCACTAAGGGGCCCAAGCCAGCCCCAGAAAAACAACCCCATTGCATCATCCCTTCTCTAACATTCTCCTGGCATTTGTCAAACCCATGCTTGTTGCTCAGACCACCAGACAAAGGACTTTGACTGGTCAATCAAGCACTGTTATAATAATGTCAGCAAAGCATTTGGTTTGGAAAGAAGAGGAAAGCAGCATACCCATAAAGCTTGTAAGCAGATAGAAGCACAAAGTGCTCTGAAATCTCCTGGTAGATTGCTGCATTGGCTTTGGACCACCGGCAACAGCAGATGATATGGTACCCTAAATCATTAGAAACTGTGGAAACTTCACACTGGACTTCAAACAGCTTGGATTCTGTTCCTCTACACTCTTCCTCCAGACTCTAGGACCTTCATTTTCAAATGAAATGCAAAATTCATTTTGATCTGAAAAGAAGACTGAACCAGTGAGCAATAGTCCAGTTCTTTGTTCTCCTTCGCCCAGACAAGACACTTCTGACTTTGTTTGTAGTTGCCTGATGTTAGGAATGTGACAGTTGTATTCACTTTTCTGAGTATCTATCTATCTATCTATCTATCTATCTATCTATCTTTAAACTGAAAGGAGGATGGGCTCCCATGTTATTTCCCGTTTTGCTTCCCATGTCAAGAATCATGTTCTATTGCACATTATAGTGCACACATGCAGAGTTTTCTACACACTCCTCGCAAGTCTACAGTCATCCCTATTGCTCATGCAGCTTCTTCTTCCATGCTTTTCCCTTCCAATTAACTTTCCATTAATATGCCTTGATACTGCACTCTGAACAGCCAGTCCTTTCAGGAATGACTTTCTTTGCCCTCTTTGAGAAGAATCATCATGTGGTTGCATGTACTGAAGTAGATACTAGTAGTATGAATCTGCCTCTCACCCCCGGGGGTGGGGGGTGGGGTATGTGTGTTGCTGAAGATCGACTTCTCTACCAGAGGCCTGGGAGTTTGAGGGTTCTGCTCAGTCCTTACTGCTTTCTGTGTTGGCAATCTACTGTTGCATAGTACAGTGCATGCAATATAGAGTGTGTATGTATGCCTCTGTGCATTTGATGTGTATCTGTTCCCAGCTTGGGACTGTAAGGTCTATTTTTACATGGATCCATGGCTGCGTGTGGATGCGCATCTGGATGAGACTGTTTGTGTGTTTGTGCCTAGAAACAGGACCAAAAGCGAAACCAGCCAAACCGAGCCAAGTGCTGTTGCTTTGGTTATTGCATTTACTCCTACCAATGAAGCTTTAGATCTGCCGTCTAATATCCTGCTTGGTAAATGTGATGAATATCTAACCCTAATTTGCTGGTGTGAGCTGTACATGTTTATTCATGAAGGTGGTGGGAGGTTAGGGTGAATAAATAAAGAAATGATGAAGGGGCCAAGCTACACCTGTATGCATGTGTGTGTGTGTATTTAAGTATATCTCAGTAGGTTTAAACAGAGATGTGTGTGGTTCCTTTTTTTGTACAGCAGAATTTATAGATTGTGTTCTCACTCAGAATAATGCATCAAATCCAAATACACTGGTTATTACAACTTGAAGCTGACAAAATGACTTCATTTGTGGAAATTAATCAGCAGCTATTTTCTGAATTTAATACTGAAGTGATTTCTCATGGAACAGTGTTCAAAATTGTCAGGCTTCAGCTTTTCAGATGCTTTTTTTCTTTGTTTTATGTGATGGTAAATCGTTTTATTTACAGATTAATCCTCAGCAGAACGTATTGTTGACTGTAAACTGAATAACCAAAATAAAAAGAAAAAATAATGATTTTAACTATTTACATGTGGTTTTGAGATTATGTATGCACTGCTAAAATTTCTGAAACAGCTTTTTTTCAATTAAGTAAGTAAGACTTTTCAAATCTATTTTTTTCTTTCATTTAGAGCAGGGGTGCCCACACTTTTTCAGCTTACAAGCTATTTATAAAATGACCAAACCAAAATGATCTACCTATTATAAAAACACAAAAAATCTATTTATTTATAAATATATTGAGTATTCTTTGTATGTACAATATATGTTGGTGTACCTTGCTTAACTGCATGAACCCATATTGCGCAATACAACTCTGTACATTTTTATCATTATCTTACTCTGATGACTTGCACTGAATGGAATCAGCCAGGGATGTATAGTCTGGGCAGTTGCTGCTGATAGGCAGCCTCAAACACACTTGAAATACTATGAAAAGTCCAAAAATGCTGCTCCACATTTCCCTTCTTTGGAATAGCAACGGTAGACTGACAGATGAGGCAAACGCACTTTGAATATGACATTGTGAAAAAAGTCCTCCTCCCATTCTGTATGGAAGTGGTAGGTTTTTGGCTTCTTACTTGATCCAGCTCCCTCACATATTTTATGCCCTTTCTTAATTTAGTAGAAATAAATTGGAGGCTAACTAGGCAACTCAGTAGCTTGCTATAGATTTGTAGCAGCTGGCGCAGAATGTGCATGCGTGGTGACCCGTGTGTCAGAAAAGATCAGATGTCTGACTGGCTGCCAATCAAGTGACAAATGTAACAGTGAGGATGGATGATAGGCTGACGTCTGGTTTTTTTTTAATGCCATGCGATCACACCCACACTGCCTTCGCGATCGACCAGTAGATCACAATCGACGTATTGGGTACCCCTGATTTAGAGTCTGAAAAATCTGTCATGTGTGATAGAACCTGGCTGGATTAAAGGGGCTAATGCCAATACCGATTTGTAGGGAGTAAAAATATTCTGATATCAATAGATGTATGCATAAAGTATTTTAGTTTTATTAAAAAGGAACATGATAGGGTCATTGTTTATTAATTTTCCTGCAATGTATAGTATTTCAAACTAGCTAGTATTAACTAACTAGTATTTCATCAGCTCAGCTGTGATGTTTTTCTGCTCCACATGTTGCAGGCAGTTCTCAGAATATTGTAAACAGTGTAGTTGGGCGTTGCTCATCTCTGCTGGACAAACAATGTGATAACTGGTGATTTTTTAAATTATGGCAATCATCATATTCTACATTTTTATTATTGGCACATATTTTTAGCATATACACTGATTCCTGTATGATAAGATAGGAAATATTTTATACATCCCAAATGTTGTGAAATTACTGTGTTACAGCAGTAATACAAAATACAAAAAAGTGAAGAACTCAGTAAATCTAAATCTTATGCGATGTATTAATGAGCTTAAATCTAAAATGAATGTAGCTATTGTGGTTTGAGGTTATAAAGCTTTTCCATGTCCGTGTGTTAACCAAGCTGAAACAGATTTTAGAGAAAGTGTTCAGCTGCATGTTCAGTAGGGTAGTCAGGATCCAGTAATCCTTATCCAGTTAGCTTTAGCCAACAATCATGGCCACAGTCATTTGGATGACCTCTGTATCAGCTGATGAAGGAATCCAAACAGTGTGCTGATTTCAACTGGATTCAAATAGCAACAGCTGTGACGAATTGCTTTGGTGAACAATGTAGATGCATTCCAGCAGCTAGTAGCTCAATATTCAGCCCACTGAAAAGTTCCTTCACAGCAACATGTCTGAGATTAAACCACTTTTCAAGCATAAGTAGCACAGTCCTTCATTTCTTCTTACTACTCAGATTAATATCTCTGTCCATCTGAAAAGCCAGGGATGGTCACACTGTGGTCTGGGAAATATGCGCTGCAATGCTCCATGGAGCACATCAAACTACACTCACTATGCTTTCTCCAGTCATGTAGAGAAGCATGCCAAGTCTTGTGATTTAAGGGAACTGTCCCTTTAGAATAAAAACATTATTATTATAGTGTCATCTTTTCAAATTATTTGTAATAATTTTTCTTTGTCTCTGACTGGAGTGCATCTCAGCACACTGTGCAACTGTGTGCTTGTGTAAGCCTCTATCACCTATTTTTAGTAGCACTATTGCACTTCCTCAAACCTGTACTGTGGCCAGTTATGTGTTTCCCAGTAGGAAGGTAACTGGTATTTAGGTGGGATGTGCCATGCTCTAAGTCAAACACATAAGCACTCTGTCTTCTCAACTGCCATTGCTTTGATTGCAGGTCTGAATGCAGACAAGCAGCCACGCTACACCAAGCTGGCAGCAGCTATGTTATCTGGGCACCTGCCAGGGAATGTGCCAATTAGGGCTTTGACAGTTAATTGCTGGTTAGTTCAATGGCTCAAACAGAGCATATATACATACAGCCCAGTGAATTCCTATGATCTTTTCCTCTCTGTTTCATCAGTGGTGTTCTTCTTCTTTTTGCAGACCTTTCAGAGTGTATGCAACAGAATGATGTGCTTTAAAATCTCTAGTGTCAGTAGCTTAAAAAGGGTATTAAATCTCAGTTCACAGTCACACTGAGTATCTGTCTTTTACATTTTAAGTTTTTAAGATAATACAGAAAAAGTAGTTTAACTGGTTTAGCTGTGTGTTGGCAGTTTTCTGCTTTATATCATGGCAAATTAAATATTTGATCATTTTTTATTTCAAAGAACTAAACAAACTGAATTAAAATCTATCAACATATTGGTAAAATATTTGGATTACCACTTTCTATAAGCAGTTGAACCTTGTGTTGCTGCAATAGCTCTCCCCCCTCTCAAGTTTTAGCTTGGCTTTCTGGTCCCCCTCCCCTTCTTGATTTGCTGTTAACAGGATATTGTCCTCTGACTCAACTCCTTGTCATGGTTTAAAAAAGATCCTGAGGAAAATAAAGTATGTGTGTATGTTAGTGTGTGCGTGTTCTCAAGTGTGTGCACTCTGAGGGGAATAATGAGCACAGTTGTTTCTACCCTTAACCTGTTCCTCTGACTTAAATGCAGTTGAGGCAAAGAGAAGGCCATTTTTTGCCTTTGCTTCTTTAAAGGCGGCATTTCAGTGTCCTCTGCAGCAGCTTTAATACTGCCCAAACAAGACTTGAGCTAACATGATAGTAAAGGCATTTACTGATTAACAACAGTAGCATGGGTTCTTGTGGGGTATGTTTCAATTTCTCGCCAGAAGTTGAATTGGAGTGCCTTAACGTTTCATACTTTTTGCTGGTTTTTCTGTCAGCGTTGCATGCTATGAATGGAACTTAATTTTATATTTCATTTTCACTCTGAGTCAGGCACTGGGGTACCTTACATGCTCAGTAGCAGGCTTTCTTCAACAAACTCTGCTGCACCTGAACCTGCTGACTGACACTCGCTTTCGTGTCCTCATTCATAAAGCAAGTCAAAGCGCATAGTGGAGAGTATTCATTTGCAGAAGTTTACATTTGTACAAACTCTGAAATCCCAGCTAGAGGTTAGTTGGTTATTTTTTGTGCTCAGTTGTGAATGTAAAGAATGAGACAGAAATTACAATGCAACGTTTACCAACTCAGAATTAAATCTTTAGGGCAACTCAATAACTTTGTGTCTTTTTGGGCAGAGAGGCAGCTGTTGGTCATTTCCTCTGCACTTAAAACAATTAGGATATGTTACTAGAGATGGTAATCACCACAGACCCCACAATACAATACTATCATGATATGTAACCCATGATACAATATAATGATTTTAAACATTTTCCAATGTGCTGATTATAGCAGTAACATAATTTTATAACTGCAAATTATGTCCCCAATAGTAAACTTTTTTAATATCCATTTTATCTACTAAGATAAAGTTCTCAGTCTGTTCCTCTCACTTCAGTCACTTTTATTGAGGCAAACTGGGATTGTCAAGCAGACAGACTGACTGACCAACACTGTCATTGACATTTGTCATAAATGACAAACTGAAATGTATGCATTACAGTTCGGTCCAATTTTACTGAATACAAACACATGTGGGCTACTGTACTATTACATGTATTTTAAACAGTGTAACTTGTACAACAAAAGTTATTAGAATCAGAATACTTTTTTAATCCCGGGGGAGGGGGGATTGTATCTGTTGTGCAGCCACTTCAGCGACTGAAGAATTTTAAAATAGATGTAGATTACATAGAGGGAGTAAAAGTGTAATTGATTTTAGTATTCTAGTAAAAATAAAGCTTCAGTTTGTATTTGTAGTTTGTATAATAAGTTAGTGCTATCTGGTATTCCTGTATTGATACAATATGGCCATGCAAAATATTGTGGTACTATGCTGTATCGGTTTTTTGCCCCTCTCCATATGTTACTGTATCACTGTTTAACCAAAATGTATTTCTATTAAGCTTTTGACACATAACACGTTGATCAATGATTAATCATTTGTCTTGTTGTAACTGGTCACACTGATGGAAAAATGCGTGTCATATTTGTGAATATCTGAGTGAAAATGAGGCTGAAATGATGTCAGGATTCTTGTCTGTGTCTCTCTTTGCTCTTCTCTCTTTTCTTTCCCCTCAGCCCCAACCGGTTGAGGAAGATGGCTGCCCCTCCCTGAGCTTGGTTCTGCCAGAGGTCTTTTCCTGTTAAAAGGGAGTTCTTCCTTCCCACAGTTGCCAAGTGCTTGCCCATAGGGGATTGTCTGATTGTTGGGGTTTTCTCTCTAATACTGTACGGTCTTAACCTTACAGTGTAAAGCACCTTGAGAAGGTTTTTGTTGTGAAGTGGCGCTATATAAAAAAATTTAAATGAAAATTGAATTGAATTAAAATGGAATTAAATGTAATTTAATTAGACTTTTGAAAGCCTGCTGCAGACAGTCTGATTGTATTCTGGTTGCACTTTATGTTGAAATATGTGGATGTATTGAAATACAGCTGATAAATTATGTTGAGCAACACTGAAAAGTACAATGTTCAAAATGTCAAAGTCTGAACCTCAACTTATTTCTTCCTGAAAAATACCTAGATCAGTCTTATCTGTTTCTCCATATTTTTTACCATCAGTTTCTGTTACCTACATTATGTCCCTCTCAGATTACAGCTCAATAGTCAGCCTTAAAAATTGAATGTGTAGGATTTCTGCTTCCTCTAAAAATAATTTAAGTTGGCTTAATGATTATTATAGAATACGCATTTTTTACAGTCTGATGATGGCTGAGAGGAACAAACTAAGTAAAATTACCCTTTTCTCCCCGAACTTCATATTGACACACATTCATATTCCTCTGTCAACTCCATTAAAACAGAGGCTCTACTCTTCATTAACTTGTTGCCATGGTGAATCATGTTATCGGAGTTCCAGTGATGAGGACAGTTTTTCATTACTCACGCACACGCTTAAACTCAAGATGAACATGTTCAGAGCTAATTGAACTAACTCTAATCAGCCTTTCTGGAACTAAAAACTCAGAGTGGCCCTTTTCAAAATAAATAAACTCTTGAGTTTAAGGTTCAACACAGACTTTGTTGAACCTGCTTTCTGGAGCAGGGTTTGTGCCTGTCATTGTGTGCATGCTAATGAGGCTCCATGCTGTTTCCTGTGCAGGACAATCCTCTGCAGCTGCCCCTGAAAAAGTGTGCGGTGGTAGGCAATGGTGGCGTTCTCAGGCACAGTAAATGTGGCAGAGATATTGACCAGGCTGACTTCATTATGAGGTAAGAAACAAAGACTCTGGGGGGGGCATCTGTGAGCACATGCATAGATAAATTGCTTTATGAGTCCTCCAATTATTAATTATCAGTGCTCCAGAGAGCAGCCAGACGCCATCAGCCATCAGTGATGGTGAGAGTTGCTGTCAACTATAGCTAAAAGAGACAGATATAAAAAATGGACCACAGTCAGGTCAAGAGAGAAAGGAGGTTGAGCAGAATAAAATCATTCACTGGGGTATTTTAGATATTTAGCTTCAAGAAAATGACCCGATTCCCACATTTTAAAAAGGAAGGAGTATTTTGGAAATATACAAGAAACATCATTTACAGTAGTGTGTAAAAGTCTCAAACCATTGCTCTTTTCCATATTTTTCAAGGAAAATGGAAAATAAGGGCAACGATTTATTGAAACATGTGCAAACAAAATGAGAATACAGCACATTAGGCGAAAACATAATTTGTACAATTTTAACAAGATTGAAAGTCAGTATTTAGATTAATAACCTTTATTCTTCAACACATCTCTCAAACTCTCTTAGGCAAGCTTTCTTGTAATTTTTTTTAAGTAGTCAAAAATCGTTCTCCAGGCTTCTTGAAGGACTTTCCAGAGCTCTTCTTTGGATGCTGGCAGACTTTTGTTCCTTTCTTTGTCAAGATAATCCCACACCGCTTCAGTAAAATGGAGCTCCAGGCTCTAGGGAGGCCAATCCATGATGGATAGTGTTTTGCTTTGTGTAGACTTTACTACTTTAGCAGTGTGTTTGAGATCATTTTCATGGTATAAAATGAAGCCATTGCCAATCAGATGCTTTCCAAATGGTAATGCATGGGGGATAAAAATGTGATGGTACTTTTCTGTGTTCATATTTACATGAATTTTTGACAAGATCAACTGAAGAGCCAGATGCATCTCCCTATTCCTGTGTCAGGTCTTTGCTGGATTTTTTCCTATTTCACAAGGACATGGCTTTCATATACTGTTCAGCTGCTGTAGATAGTTTTTTTAGTCCTGTCTCTCCTTTTTTTGTCCTCCACTTGTCTAGTTTCCTTAATTTTTTTAAGGACACACTGCACACCATGCCGAGATATGACAAGTTTTCAGCTAATAGCCCGTTGGGAATCACTATTTTGGTGGGGAACTTTTTTTTAATGTCTTTCAAACTGTGTTATCTTTGGCATTTTTCCTAGATTCAGCTAAAGAAATGGGAACAAATGATTTGTTTTTTCCACTGGTTCCTAGTAACAATGTGCTAAAGATATAATTTAAAACAGATTCTTTTATAAGTTGTCTGTTAAAAGTAGACGCAACACTTTTTGTGGCAGGTCCGTTTTTATGCTTGAATTATTCATAGGTCAGTGCTAAGTGGTTTAAGAAACAAAAACATTACTCTGAAAATGATCAAGTTCAAAGATGGCACTGAAGATGAGAGAAAAAACAGCCAATGTCCAACAAAAAACAAAACTGTCTGAAACAAGAACCTACACACAGGGAAACATAAGAAAAACAGATCTAATAAACTAGCATAGGCTGAGGCTGGAGCTGAGGCTAAAACATAAACTAAGAAACTAACCAACAATGATCAGAACTGTGAAAATAAAATTCAGGCTTATAACTGTAAACAGAAACTGCACCAAAAACAAATGCAACAATTGTAAGGACTCAAGGATGATATGTACAGAAAACATAAGGGAAGGTACAATAATAGAGCCAGAACTACAAAAAACAAGAACCTATGTTCATTATGAGAAAAGAGAAAAAACAAACATCTAAGAAACTAACGAAACCCAGTCCCACAATAACAAAATCTATGGACCATGACAGCAAGTATGTTTCAATAAAAAGAGAAGACAGAGGTTAGGCTGCCTCAAAGAAATACTACAGAGGATTTTGATTTGAATTTTCATTTATCATAAAGTGTTTTTCTCTTTGCCATCATTGTGGGTCTATATTCTTAGTTTTTGACGATTGTTAGATTGTGGTTCACCAGGGATGGGCTCATAGCCCCTTTCTGTTAGCAGTGGTGATGGACAGGTTGGCAGATGAGGTCAGGCAGTAGTATCTGTGGACTACAATGTTCAGACAACATTATGATCTGTAGTGAGAGCAGGGAGCAGGTGGAAGAGAGCATGAAAAGATAAAGGTATGCACTGGAGAGAAGAGGACTGAAAGACACTAGAAGCAAAACAAAATATGTGTGTGTGAATGAGACTGAGGCAGGTGGAATGGTGAAAATGCAAGGAGTAGTGGTAGTGAAAGTGAATTAATTTAACTCTGTAAAGCCTGAACCATAAAATAATTGCCAGAAAATTCTATTTTTTTTTAAACTGGAGTGTTTTTTGAACCTTCTGACAAAGAAAAAAGAAATGACATCAGTTTGCACATACAGTATGAGTTTGTATCATGTTTGCTACATCTGGTATTTGTATTCAATTTAATCCTCACAATTTGTTTACCTTAATACATCAGGTTTTGCAGGAAAAAAGTTACACTAATAATGTAGAGGTCTCAAAAATTCATGTACCAAATATGATACACTTTGCGTTACAGGATTTTATCCCTAAGGTCAACCATCCAAAGTAACAGACAGTGCTTTGAGGTTAAGAAGAGAGTCCAGGCAGGGTGGAGTGGGTGGAGACAAGTGTCTGGGGGTATTTGTGACAGGATAGCAGAAACAGTGAAAGGGAAGGTCTATAAGGTGGTTTTGAAAACAGGTATGATATATGGTTAGGTGACGGTGGCACTGACAAAAAGACAGGAGCTGGAAGTTCCAGAACTGAAGATGCTACAAGAATTTCATTGGGTGTTCCCAGGATGGAGAGGGTTAGAAAAATTCGGAGAGGCAAGGTCAAGATGGTTTGAACAGGTCCAGAGGATGTTGAAGATGGAGCTGCCTGGAAGAAAGAAAAGAGGAAGACCACAAAAAAGGTTCATGAATGTAGTGAAGGAGGACACACAGAGGGATAGGGTGAGATGGATGTAGATCATTTGCGGTGGCGACCTGTAATGGGAGCAGCTGAAAAAAGAAGGAAAGTTATATTCACATTTGTTTGTCAGTGTCAAGGCTTTGAATCCACCCAGTCTGAAGATCTCCAGCTCTCATTTTCTTTAAGTCCAGTTTTCTCATCCTACCAGGTCATATGCGTTACAATAAGTTTTGTAAAACAGATATAAGAAACTGTTTTGTCATCATTTGCTCTGATTTTTGCCAAACTGCGGAAAAACAATATTCGTCCTCCCTACCAAATCAAGGTTATACAGTTGCTTAAGGAAGCTGGGCTTAATTATTGAGATGTAAAGAAAACTAAAATTTTGAATATTAGCATCACAATTATAGCAGAAATATTGTCAAGACTTTCAAAATTTAAGAGCAGAAATTTTTCAAAAGCTTGAAAACAGGACAGGACTGAAAAACCCAGTGGAAAACTGGGAGAACAAAGCTAATCTTTCCAAAGTGTTGTTTGTGTCATGTATCTGCTGAACACGAACAGTGAGGGGTTGAGACAGAAGTAATTATTTCATAACTGCAATTTCCTTCACTGAACTAATGCCAAATCTAAAGTGTCTGTTCTTAATTTTTTATTTGTGAAGCTCAACCACTTTGTGGTTCTGTTTGTGACAGAGCAATAAATAAATGTTGTAAAATGTGTCCTATTCATCACTGAAATGTAGGGCGTGTTTCCACACAGACATTGTTACTACAGTTATTAATGATTTAAAATAGAAAAACTACTAGCTTTGGTATACCAAAAGTTATGCAAACACTTCTGAGCCATACCATTCCACTCCTCTGCGCTTCAGTCTATAGTACAACTATTAGCTACTTATTCTTTTGATTGTTGACAAACATTTGACATTATGTTTCATGCTTGTTCTGTTCATGTAGGTGTAACCTTCCACCACTCTCAAAAGAATATGTGGAGGATGTGGGAACCAGGACACATCTGGTGACAGCCAACCCCAGCATCATAGAGAAAAGGTAATTAACTTGGAAATCGCACCCCTGTCATTAACATAAAACAAATGGATGCTTGAATAGAAAAATGCATTACATAGATTGTGTGAGTGCACAGAGTATGGCTGAGTATCCTGCGGTAGACAAAAGGCTTATGAATTTCATAGAATGAATGCAGTAATGTGAGGAAAGCAACAGTGAGGTTACTAAGGAGTTTTACAAAGGGGACAAATGGAGATTGAAATACGTATTAGACAAGAACTAGACAACTCAAAAGTGGCCTCATCAATATTAGTCCAGCAACAACCCATTTTAAAGTGGTAATGTAGCAACACTACACTCATTTCCTTTAACTGAAGGGACTAAGAGAAAGGAAGAAAGAGATGACTGTGCAGATGAGTCTGCAGACATTTGTAGATGAGTTCACAAAGTGTGCAGATGAATCTGCAGAGTCTGCAGTGTGTCTTCTCTTTTTTAACTGCGACCCAAATTTATTTCCATCAATAGATATAAATACTTCCAAAAATAAATTAAAACCTCCATACCAAAATGAGTTTTCATCAAAACTAACACTCTGTTTGGGAACTTAAATGAAAACATTAAGTCAAATATTTGTGGATTTTTATCAAGAAGGTACTCCTTAAATAAGAAAAAACAAAAACAACACTCTGCAAAACTGAATCCAGTGCATGGGTTTATGCATTATCAAGAATACAACAGAAAAAATGAACACAATATACCCAGTGCAAAGTTGTTGGCATTGGACAAAAACACATCATTGTCATTCCAGCCACTTTTAACAATGTAAGTTGCTGTTACAAAAAAAACAGTGCAACATTTCCATTTGAATTTGAGGACAGCCTAATTCTTCACGTTTTTTATACGTCAGTTTTCTAATGACATTACCTTCAGACTGGCTTTGACACTATTCAGATTCAGGAATATCTTTTGCAAAAACTCGAAAGTGTTTTCAAAGTACAGTATCTGGGGACATCCAGGTCTCTCAGCAATTCTGATCACTCAGTCATAATGTTTACGCTGACTGGATCAGACATTATTGCACCTCTGTTACAAAAATCTGCCTTACTTCATTGGCAATGTGTTTTAAGACATCATATTTAAAAACAAGAGAAATAAAAAGTACATTATGTGTGAATGGAAGTGTTTAATTTGCCTACCAGTGCTCTTTGAAGAGACCCTCCTCCTTTTCATTTAGATACACCACTAAGCAGACTCATCATGTGAATAAAAAAAATTCTAGGAAGTGATTTACACCTATCCTCACTGGGTAATAATAGTGTTGCAACCTCACTACATATGATTCTGGACACTGTGGCTCCTCTGAGAAAGAAAGCAACAAATCAGAGAAGTTTGACTCCCTGGTTTGATTCGCAAACATGTATATTAAAGCAGATAACGCTTAAACAGAGGAGGAGATTCAGTTCCACTAATTTTGAACACCTTCATCTGGCATGGAGAAATAGTCTTTTAATCTATAAAAAAAAACCTTCGTAAAGCTAGGGCTTCTTACTATTTATCCCTGAGAGAAGAGAATAGGAACAACCCCAGGTTTCTTTTCAGTACTGTATCCAGGCTGACAAAGAGTCAGACCCCTGTTGAGCCATGTATTGCTTTAGGTGTCAGGAGTAACAACTTCATGAAGTTCTTTACAAATAAAATTTTATCCTTTAGAGAAGAAATTATTCATAGTTTAGAGTGCACCATTAAATATGGCAGCTTCGACTGCTGATGTTTGTTTGGGGTGTTTCTCTTCTGTTGACCTCTCGAAGCTAATTTCAGTAATTATTTCCTCCAAACCATCAACATGCCTGATAGATTCCATCCCTATGGGGCTTTCCAAAGAGGTTTTGCATTGATTAATGCTTCAGTTTTAAACAGTGTCAGTTTATCCTTATTAACTGGCTATGTACCACAGGCTTATAAAGTGGCTGTAATTAAACCGCTACTTAAAAAGCCTTTCCTTGATCCAGCCATCTTAGCTAATTACAGACCAATTTGCAACCTTCCCTTCATTTCAAAAAATTGTTAGAATTTGTTTTGTTCTTGGACATCATGTATTTTTATTCTGAATACTATATCTATGTTCTTGCTTTGTACTGAGCTCACTGTGCGTAAGACATGTCTTACGTAAGATATACATATAAGCATGTTCCAGAACCATAAAATAACAAAACTGGTTACAATGGATTTATATACCGTGAGATAGATGGAATGGCTCTAATTTATCTTCTCTATTTTAATCAGTTAGGTCTGTTGCATTAGATACGCGCCCCAAACAACAGTCATACACGTTGTTTATCACATTCTAAGTCCAACCTCTCTATAGGGCAAGGCCCAGCCCAAGAAGATAAATTTGAATTGGTCCCTGAAATCGGGGTTCATCCTAAGTTCCTCCGTGAGCTTTTGTCATTTTGCGACCAGCGCTTCTTTATATTTTACTTGTGACCACAATAAATATTTTGTATATGAATGGAAGATTCCTCCGGTTTGTTCTTGGGCTAAAAGAATCAGGGAATAACAAAATCTTGAAAGAGATTTTGCAAAACAACTATGTGATCACTTGCAGAGGATTGGTTTATTGGAAGAGGTCCAGTCAGGATTTAGAGTTCATCATAGCACAGAAGCAGCACAAGTGAAGGTTACTAATGATCTTCTTATGGCTTCTGACAGTGGACTCGTCTCTGTGCTTGTTCTTCTAGACCTCAAGCGCATTCAATACAATCGACCACAACATCTTAATACAGAGGCTAGAATACTCTGTTGGTATTAAAGCATTAAGATGGTTTGAATCTTATTTATCTGACACAGATTCCAATTTGTGCAGGTAAACGAGTTTTCCTTACACATAGAAGTTAGTCATGGAGTTCCACAGGATTCTGTGCTGGGATCTATACTGTTACACATGCTCCCCTGAGGCAATAACATTAGAAAACACTGCATACATTGTCATTGCTATGCAGATGATACCCAGTGCTATTTATCCATGAAACCAGATGACACAAATCAATTAATTAAACTACAGGCATGTCTTGAAGACATAAAGACCTGGATGGCCTGTAATTTTTCTACTTTCAAATTTCAGAAAAAACTATGGTTATTTTATTTGGCCCTAAGAACCTCACAGACACTCTTTCTAACCAGATACTTAATCCAGACAGCTTTACTTTAGCTTCCAGTGACTATGTGAGGAATCTTGGAGTCATTTTTGACCAGGATATGTCTATGAATGCTTACATTAAACAAATACGTAGGACTGCCTTCTTTCGCCTCTGCAATATCACCAAAATTTGGAAACATCCTATCTCAGACTGATGCTGAAAAACTAGTTCATGCATTTTTTTACCTCTTGTCTTGATTATTGTAATTAATTGCTATCTGGCTGTTCTAAAAGCTTCCTAAAAGCCTTCAGTTCATCCAGAATGCTGCAGTGACAGGGTACTGACAGGGACTAGAAGGAGAGATCATATTTCCTATATATTGGCTCTTCATTGGCTCCCTGTTAAACCAGAATTGGGGGGCACCACCTCTTTTCACTTCCCATGCATTTATTCGTGACTGTTGCATGTCATTAAATGTTGTCTTCTCTCTCCCATAGTCTGTGTCTCTCTTTGCTCTCCTTTCTTTCATCTTCTACTAGTCGAGGCAGATGGTTGCCCCTCCCTGAGCCTGGTTCTATCGGAGGTCGCTTCATGTTAAAAGGGAGTTCTTCCTTCCCACAGTCCCCAAGTGCTTACTCATAGGGGTTACTAATATTTTCTATGTTTTATTATAATTGAATAATAAGTTAGTTAGTTAATTAATTAGTTAGTATGGAGAACGACAGCTGCAGTTATGCATTGTAAAACTTAAGATTTATGATAAAATTTCCCATATCCTGAGATTAGATTTCAATCATGATTGACTAACCCAACATGACCTACTAGAAATAAATTCAATTTTCCTGTTTGTAATAAACTGTTTTATTTAGTCAAACCTTTAGCAGCATGTTTCTTATGTGCTCAATCTTACTCAGCCTCTTTTCTTGAGGAGACCATGGAAATTGTTTTCAGGATGTTCTGGTCCAATTTTGCCATGAATGCAGCCTCCAGGTTAACTTTGGTGATCCTACTAAATTCTTTTTTAACTGTACAAAACTAAGGCATAAATAAAAAGGCACAATTCATCAGTGTAGAAAATTGGCTCTTAAAATTTAAAACCAAAATATCTGAGGGAAATGACTTTTGTTATGACTTCAGTCATAAATGTCACTCGGCCTACCGATACAGCTGTTGCTGACTAAACCTTAATCAACATAGTGCTAACATTAAAAACTTATCTTTGGGAAAAGATCATCGGTGTCTCTCTTCCCTCTGTCTTGGACATTTACACCACACGCTGCATCCGCAAAGCTTACAGCATTGTGGATGATCCCACACACCCCTCACACACACTCTTCACCCTCCTGCCATCCAGAAAGAGGTACCGGAGCATTCGGGCCCTCACAACCACACTGTCCAACAGTTTCTTCCCTCAAGCCATCAGGCTCCTCAATAACCCAGGACTGAACTACACAAGAGTCCCCCTCACACTCACCCACACACACAAACCCAGGACTGCAGGACTGTAAACCACACTCTCTCTCTCTCTCTCTCTCTCTCCCACTCACACACAATCCGCACTACCTCAGTTGCTGCTACGGCACTTTCTTCTTTTGGCGCTAGTGTCTTGTTTTTTTTTTGTGTG
>VUQH01035918.1:33482-45827 GCA_015106775.1 Etroplus canarensis | reverse complement strand
GTCCTGCACCACCCTCACATACTTCTTTGCCACTCCTGACTTCCTCATAGACACAGTGCAGCTCCTTCTGACCTTCTCTATACTTCTCCATCAACACTCTCAAAGCAAACATTGCATCTGTTTTACTCTTTCTCTTCATGAAGCCATACTGCTGCTCCCTGATGGTCACCTAGCTTCAAGAACTCTTTCCCATATCTTCATGGTATGGCTGATATTTTTTTTAGTGTTGATGTAAATGTATTTAGAGAACAAATAATTTTCACCCCAAAAAAGAATTTTTAAAAATCTGATTATGCAACAATTATGACTCACTGTGTAAGATTAAACCTCTGCAAAAACGCCTCCATCTAAAATTAGTTAATACATATATTTTTAAAGAGCACACGTCACAAAACTGTTGATTTCATCATTGATTTTAAGTTTATGGGAGCTCTGCAAATAATCATCATTTTTTCCAAGTGTCATTTTCTAATTTCAGCAGAGATTTTTAACATAAATATTGTGTAAAGGTGTAGTTACAATAATTTTCCTCCTCAGTATGCGTCTCGAAGCCAGTTTCTGAATGTCATTAAAGGACTGTACTGCCCGGCGGTTGACTACTTTTTTTTTTTACGATGATCTTTTTTTGCTCTCCTTTTTCTACTAAATCTTATTATTGATCGGTTGTTACGAAAATACCACTTTCTAACAATCCGTCTGTCTGACGGTGTTGGCAAGGAAGAAAGCGTGACCTCTTGCGGTTGTGCGGCGGGCCTCATCACCGCGGACGGGCGGGACAAAGCACTCGCTCAGAGACAGTGGTCTCCGCTCCGCTTCAGACGGACGTTGAGAAACTGAGCAGCGGTTTCCACGTTAGTGTCAGATACAAGTTCGTTTTAATGTTCATTCTGACACTCGTACTTTGACCTCCGGAACAGCCTCACACTTTCAGTGGTTTTCACAGGGAACAGGGCCGACGCTGGTCAAGTTTTTACTCCGCCTTCGGCGACCCCAGGTAAGAACCGTGAGGTGTGTAGAGGTAATTCTAATAGCCCGTGGAGCTTTTGCCTCTGACTCGTAATGTTTGCATGAAGTTGCTCAGAGTCGCTGCCCTTACGCCAAGTGTGTGCTTTAAACGTAACTTAACGGTATATTCGTAACTTCGACAGGTGGGCCGACAGTCCCCGAAGTCTCGCACCGTCGAAACAGCATCACCGAGTTAGTTTTGCTGTGTTATTAACGATAAATACTTTAAAAACTGCTGGCAGTCGACTCGCGTTAGGAGCCCACCTGTATATAAATATAAAATCCGAGTAGTATTTGAATTCAGTTGGCTTCAAGTACAATAAATGGTGCGTAAAAACAAAGAGCAGCCCCATCACCAAACATTACAGATCGTTACATGACTTCAGCCTGCTGTGTTTTTCAGGTGTGTTTACGTCAGTGCTGTGTGTGTAACCACAAGTAATGTGTTATAGATGTAGACAGGCTTATTTTTCATCACGTGTATGTGGACTTATGTGTGGACTGCATATCTTCACTGGCATTAATTAGCATATCACCTTTCTTTTTTTCATGCAGAGTTTTTGTGTTGTGTTACAGTCCAGTGCAGCAGCCCTGAGCTAAATCCTGCCTTCATGAAGGCTGTGTAATGTTCAGCTTTTGTCGAAACTGTAGTTTTAAGTTATACTTCTGTTTGAGCTCCATATGTCTCAGACACTCCCCACACATAGGGGTGTCCCAACACGTCTCTAAAATAGTTATTGTGTTAGTGCATTTGATTAAACCTGTGATTATTCCTCACAACCCTCATTGGTGCAGGAGATTTCTGAGTGGGGTGTTTTTGTGCAAGAAGTCTTGGCTGACTCCTGTGTGCGTGTGCCAGTGGGTCCCAGCCTACATTAGGCAGGGGGCCTAATTGTTTTTGACAGATGTACGACATGTGACTGTATAACTGGAATTCCTTTATGAGCAGTAGATGATAGAGTCTCTGTGTTGTAGTGGAGCTCAGACTGTGGCTGGTGGGTGTCTGACCTGACCTGTGACTGTGGTCCAAACAGTGTGCTCTCTGCCCAGCTTCAAACTGAGACAAGGAAGCCAGCATTTGACAAACACCAATACTACTACTACTACTACTGTTTCCATTGTTCCCTGTGTAATACTGTTGCTGTGGAACATGATACAGTATGAAGTTACACTAACCTATACTTAGACATTTTGCAGTTAAATAAATAAATGGCTTTCCTCTAAGGAGCAAATGTTCCCAATAAGTCATCCCCATGTTTTTGTGGGTCAGCCAGTGTGCTGCAGACACAAACACGTCTCTTGTCAATGTGCTGCATCTTAAATTAAAACTCAGGAGTATTATTTAAATATCATAATTTTTGTTTTATTCTGTTAATTTTTGGATTTGTAACATGTCAAATAACAGTGGAAAATGCCCTTTATAATCTCTTGTTGTGCCAGAATCCAAAATCCATAGTCATTTTCATAGTTATAGTTTTGTGCAACTTTTTTTTCCTCATAAATGATTTAAACTACTAATTATTGAAGCCAAAATTTTGAATCTTTAATTTCTCCTTCCCAAACCTATTCCACTGTGAGTGCCCCCCAAATTTACAAAACACCATTTTAGCAGATTGCAGATACAAAATACAGAGCTTTGACTGTAAATTGACTTGTTGGCAGGTTTAGATCAGTTAAAGATTTTATTCCCATGAAGACGAGCCAGCTTTGACTTGAGATACTCTACTTTTCAAGGTACAATAAAGCAAAACATTTAAGGAAGAATGAAATAGAAGTCAGGGCTGTGTGGGCTGCTCGGGAAAAGGTATGAGCCTAAGATGATTTCCTGCCAGTTACTGAGATAAACAAACACTGTAGCGGGAACTAAACTAGCACCCAGCCAAGAATAAAGGACACCTGACACTGCGGAGCACAACATACTCATCTACCTGTACTCCCCTCTTTCTCCACATTCTGTGGAGGAGTAGCACAGAGGAGCCCTTGTTTGATCCTTGCTGGATAGTGCCCCCATTTTCTTTCTTTCTTTTTAAAAAGAAAAAACAGAAGCACTGTGACTCCATAGCAACACTGTTCCTGTGATGAGCAGCCTTGACTTTTGCCCTTCCTGCTCCCAAAACAAAGGCAAGAAGTTATAGAGGGCCGGAGAGAAGCGGGGGAAAGAGTTAAGAGACAGGGCAATTGAAAGGGGTTGAAGGATTTGGAGGATTGAGGGGGAGTATAATGGAAAGGTGTCTGAGATGGAGGCTCTGAGGCGAGACTTCTTCTGTTGTGTGCGCCCCAGTCCCATAAAGAGGGTAAGAGTTATGACGCTGTGGGCAGCGCCAGAGACTGTATCTCTGCCTGTGTGTCTAAACTTCTAAATGGCTTGGCATCTTATCCATTTCCTCTTGCCAGCACACCACAGAGAGAACATGCAGGTACAGTTTCTGTGATTAAAATCAAAACTGAGGTGCACAGCATCCTTCATAATAAATTTTACTAGAGATTAAAAAAGAGTAATTAATAAAGGGCTAAAACTACTGTTTGTCTTGCCATCAAAAGCTGGTTTTGGCTTTGAATTAATTCTCACTCTACTGTCTGTAAAACATCAAGTTGAAAATAATCATTCTCAAGATTTCACAGAGTGCCAAGTAACATGTTCAGTTTACATAATTTGTTCAACTACCAGTCAAACGCCAAAACATGTAAGGGCAGAAATTGAATAAGAAGTAATTTTTAAAATGTGTTCTGCTCCCAACTTTGTAAAAGTAGGCTTTTTTTTAGTATTTTTACCAGAAAATTAAACACATACTGGACATTTTCACTATTTTCTGATCCTTTATAGAAGAAATAATGATTTATTTAATAATAACAAAAATAGGTCAACCAGGGACAGTTTTGGACCCCATTATTAGCCATACTTAACTAATTATTATACCTGTTTTTTTTGTTTTTTTTTTTACAGATTTCATATAGTCAGTTGCAAATGTAGTAACACATTGTTCTCCCCAGTGTATTAATATTATATGATGAGCTTATATAGCAGTAAGATAAGGGAAAGGTAAAGGAGGCAGTAAGGTTTCTGTCTTCTATAGTAACTTTGCTGCTGTTTACATGCCTTTCAGTCAAACACGCAGGCCACCCACTCCCTTTAGAGCTCAGGGTAAAAGAATGGGCATTGTTATGTTGTATACTCTGGGGCCTTGCATATCACTCTGTAATTTGTGAAGCAGAAAAGAGACTTTTTAGCTTGATGGTGAGAATGTGAAATGTTCAAAGTCTGGACATTGTGGGGACTAGAGAGAGACTTCCAGAGCCTCTAAAGAGGCAGAAGGGAAAGTATTGTTGTTTATCTGCTCTCGCTGCCCTGGTACCGACATCTCTATACTGATTCTGACTTGGCTGGTTCAGAGACCTCAAGACTGGGGTTATTCCTTTATTTTTATTTATTTATTTTTTGTTAACATTAGAGAGCAGGTATGTGATCTGTTTATGATACCCAATTTCCTCAGCCTGACTGAAGGAAAAAAATTGCACAAACAAAGCTAGGTTGTGCCATCATAAATTACACTCCCCATGATATGGTAAAACATTGACACTGTTCTCTTACTCACTTCATTACTGAGGAGTCACACCTAACTTTCCCATATCTGTCCGCGTAGCATTACTCATATCAGTTCTGCTGAAAAACACTCCGGGACAGCTCTTTCCTAGCTTCCATACATTTTGATCTCTCAGTTGTCTATAGACTCTTTTTTTGGTGTTTCTGTTTACAGTTCCAGATATCTTTGAACGATGTTTGACAAGCAGCATTACGAGAGCCCACCAGTCTACAGTCCTCCGTTCACCCCTCCATCCAACAATGGCTTCGGCCCTGCGGGGGGCTTCCATGGCCCTCAGAGTGATTACAATGCATACCCACCTCCACCAGGATCTTACTACATCGAGGATAAGCCGCAGCACTTCTACAAATGGGTGTCTCCTCCTGGGATCATCAAAGCCATGATGGCTACAGTGATAGTGCTATGTGTGGCAATATTCGCTTGTGTGGCTTCCACTCTCATGTGGGACATCCAGTATGGATATGGCATGGGTTCTGGTGTAGGCTTCGGCAGTGGCTATGTCGGGGGCAGCTATGGCTTGAACTACGGAGGTTATGGAGGATATGGGAACTACTACAGCTCGGGCTCGTACATTTCACCTTACTCAGCCAAAGCTGCGATGATTTCCATGGCAGCCATTAACTTTATAGGAGCACTGTCCTTCTTCATTGCCAGCTTCTCTAAATCCAACGTTGTCCGCAGCAGAAGGTTCTTTCTGGCCCTCCTGATTACCAGCATTTTAATGGCTGTCCTGCAGGTAATATTCAGATTTGCATTTATACTGTATTAATTTATTAATAAATAGAGTGAAATGTGCATATGCTTCAGTGACTAGGCTTATGGAAGCTGAGTTTTCATGTAAAATCAAGTTTTTAGCTATAAAGATGTCCTTCAATGTCTGTCATAACACACTCAGTGGTGTTTCATTCAGTAGAGGTTTTCCTAAACATAGATCAGTAGTGCAAATAACTGTCCACAGTTTCAGAGTAAATACACACCTCCTCAGAAAATATCTGCAACAAGACTTCTTGCCACTTGGCTTGATTTATGGTCAAATTACATGATTTTCATTAGGACATTATTTCTAACACATTTAGCTGCTCTTTGTATCTAGTTATACTTAGATAAGCCTGTGTGTAAATTATTGAATACTGTTTAGAGCCATAAAAGAAAAACACTGTTTGTTACCCTGGCAGCTCCAATAAAGAAGCCCAGTTCCACCCTTGCATTAAAGTGGTAAATTGGCCTACCTGACAGCTGATCAGAACAGATTTTAATTATTTTACTAAAAGGCTGAAGAAGTTAAGGAGATTCATCTAGCTACTTATTGTCTACTTCCTAAAGCCTTCTCCACTTCCTTTTCAGTAGTGAAACAATCAGACCCCACAGTACACTGTTATCACAATATGTAACTCATGATATTATTGAGATTTTAAACATGCAGTATGCTGAGTATTTCAATAATAAATTGTGATAATCTTTTTTTAAAACTGCAAATTATGTCCCAAAGGTGAACTTTGTCAATATTTGTTTTATCTAATAAGATGAAGTTTCAGTTTATTTTTTTTCACTTTAGTCATTTTATTGCTGCAAAATAGGATTCTTAAACAGACAGACAGACAGAATGACTACCACTGTATATTAAAACCTGCCATAAATGACAAACGGAAGTGGTTGTATTAAATTCTAGTCTGACTTAACTGAATGCAAACATATGTGGACTGCTGTACTGTTACATGTATTTTGAACAGTGCAGCTTGTACAAACAAAGTTATGCAGCCCCTTCAACAACTGAAGAATTTGAAAATACACATAGAAAAAGGCTACATACCATGACCAAAAAAGCAATTGATTTTATTATTCTAGTAATAAAAAGTTCAATTTGTATTTGCAGTTTATATAAGATGTTGATATTGGTATCCCTGTATTGACACAATATTGGCCTGCAAAATGTCATGATGTTCTGCTGTATTGATTTTCCCCCTACCCCTATGCAATAACACTTTTTACTTAAAACATCAGGAACATCAAATGAGAAAACTTTGGTTAACAACAGCTCCCTTCTAAGTTAAAAGAATTCTAAATTGCTGAATAGTTTTTCTAATGGCCACACAGTCTGTACTTCTATATTACTGAGCAGAGGTTACTGATAGTTTAAATGAAACTTTCACTTGAGAAAAAAAATGAAGCTAAAAAACTAACAGAAGTAGTCAGTAAATATCTCTCACAAACCTCCCATTTTGGACAAAATCTTTTGTCATCTCTCATCAGCTCTTTTAAAATCATCCCCACAAAAATCCCCAAATCCCAAGAGAAAAACAGCTCAGCTCTTTTGTCATCATCATGCAGCTAAAAGAACTTTATATCAAGTCAATATACTTATATTGCTGTTGCAAAAGATAGTAAAGCTTAAAATGGAATTCATTGTCAGTTTTAACTTAATCACACAGCGTACACACAGGTTGTTAAGCTTCTGAGTTTGTGTGTGTAATAATGGGCCTGTGAAGGAGGCCATTGTCCATAATGGTGTTCAGTCTAGCAATGCAGTGATACTTAAATAAGTCCTGTGTGCAAATACATAACCATTGTGCTTAAATAAGCTTGTGCTAATTAGCCATGTTCAGCTACTGTCTGAGAGCTTAATGCCTGGTTGGACAGCATGCCAAGTTGGTGAAAGCTGTCATCTTTTAGGCTCATTCGGGGCAAGCGTGAACTGGGACCACATATGAATAATAGAGGGATTTTTTTCAAAATGCACCATTTTGATAGCAATAATGCATATTGTATATTATGTTTGTCTCTTTCTTCTGTAAGGTTATCAACCTACTACACACTCAAGCACATTTATGCCATTGGCATATGCCAGTTTGATATGCCATTAGCACTATCACGTTAACATGTTTGTGCTGTGTCTTCTTACATAAATACCAAATACTTGAGGCTTCCCATTTCATACCCCAAAACTGTGAACTCCCATCTCTGTTATGAATAGTATTTGAATTTTTGTGTTTCAGAAAACTATAAATACCAGAGGCATAATTTTAAATAGAACTCTTGTGCACAGTTTAACTCAGCTTAACCAATGCATACAGATATTCCTCCAGCACGAGTGCATTTATGCTGCTCAATATACATAACACCACTGTAAAAAAAATTTAAAAAAACATCCCAGAGATCCAGTTTTATTGAAAGAGTCCCTAGCTGTAAGTACAGAATAGTCTGGCTTGACTGTCTGTCAGTTCTCTTTTTTTAATTTTACGTTTATATCTCAGAAAAATATGATAACCTGATTTTTTCAAGCCTTTCAGTAAATTCGTCAGTTTCAGTGCAGAAACAAACTGACCTTTGACTATACGAAACATCCATAAACATTTAACAGGTTTTGTCTGATTCCATTTGAGTTAACAAAATGTTATTTGATAGAGACCAGAGAACACCAGAATGGCATTTGTTAGTCCAAGTTTTTTAGTTCAAAATAAAAAGGTGTCTGTCTAGGTCTGGTTCGATCCCAGGTGAAGACATAAGCCCCTCTTACCATGGAGGATTACGTCAGGAAGGGCATCCGGCTTAAAACTTCTCCCAAATTACCAATGTCGCTGTGGCGACCCCTTAGTGGAGAATACAAGGGAGTAGCCGAAAGGTACAGAAGGTGTCTGTCTCCTTCTTGTACTGTAGTCTTTGAACTTACAGGGAGTTTTGTACAGTATGTGATAAGATTCCTACTGAATGTTTGCCTTCACATGATCTCATACTGCTGCCTCATATTTTAATACTAGGACTCTTATTCAGTAATGAATTTTCAGCTGTTAAAGCTAAATCAGTATGACTACATATGTGGCTGTACTAATTCTGTCTTTTCAGGGCATCATAAACATTGTCTACATTGTCGGGGTGAACCCCATGGCCCAAGGCTCTTCCAGTATGATGTACAATCCAATGCTCATGATGTGCCAGAGTCTCTACCAGACCAGTTACTCACAGATGGGAGGAGTGGGGGGCTTCCCCATGTACAACCAGTATCTGTACCATTACTGCTTTGTGGACCCACAAGAGGTTTGTAGTTTTTGCTGTGGATATTATTTGATATATGGGTGTTGGATTTTTGGAGTTTCCAGGATTATTTCATGTTGATCTAGTGGCCTCAGTTGAACTTTGATTGCAAAATGTTGATGATAATGATCCACGAAATGATGAAAAGTCTGCCTGAAATTTGCTTGAATGATTTGATGCTATCAATTTCTGTTTTCACTATTTAAAAATGTTTTAGAACTACAATGACTGTAGTGAAACTGCTTTTGCTTTTCTTGTGTATTATCACTGTGTAATAAGAACTGTGTGTTAGAACTGAGGTAAAAGTGATATCAGACACTATAGACATACAGAATCATGTCCTAAGTTCTCATCAGTTCTGTACTGCAAATTGGAACTTGAAATGATGTGACACATTTGTAGTTGTGTACTGTTTGTATCATGACAATTCAACTTTTTCTCAAAGGTTATCTCCTTGAAAATGCACTCATACTTATATCATTGCCTTTACCAGGGAGTTGCCATGGCGTGTGGTTTCCTGGTTGTCATCGCCTTGAGTGTTGCTGCTTTCTATGCACAGAGAACAAGAGGGAAGATTTGGCGTTATGGAAAACCAAATATTTACTGGGACGAGCCTCTTGTTGGTGGGAAGGCCTCAGAGGGCAGAGATGTGGAAGAATGGGTAAGAGACAACAGGATGGTAGAAACAGTTTAGTAAGACTGGGTCTGCAGGGGATTTAAAAGGGAAAAAAATCATATTACGTGCCTTTTATATGGCCTGAACTGACCTGAACTTTATGCACGCACAGCTTGGAGTAAAATGAACAGGGTTTAAATCCAGCCTCAGGGTGAAACACAGTAATCACTGACAGATTTGATTAGATGATAAAATGCTCAATGACAGTGTCTTTTGCCTGAAAGATTCAGCTAACAAAACTTGTTGACATATGTTCTTACTCTGTGTAGCAAATTATGGAATTTGTTGCCAAATGGCAAACTTTTTCCCCTGTAAAGCAGGTCAGTAGGTAGGTCATCAGTTAAGTATTCATCTTTTTGTGTAGCTAGTCATCAGTGATAATGACAGGTGGGTAATTGTGGCAAACTGTACAGAGATTTGCACATACTTGAGGTCAGTTTGTGCTATTTTTAACACAAGTTGTTTGGAGAGACTTTGTAACGTTGATTACCAGTTTACATTTCTCTTATTCTTTCAGTGTGTCTTTATGAGTTTAAAGTCCAGGAGGAGCATCATATAGATGTTTTTAATTTTATAGGATTCAGCAGAGAAGCAGTCACACTACAGTCAGTGTTTTCTCTGACTGACTCACTTCAGGGTCAGGGATGATAGCAATCAGTGATTGTTTGAACATGGTCTACGACCTGGTTTCAGTCTGAATAATCATTAACCACCTGAGGAGATAGTAAGCAGGCATGTGGTTTTTAGAGAGCCTGCCTTGTTGTTTTTTTTTAAAAGTCAACAGCATTGGTAGTCATGTAGGACAGGTAACTGAAATATGGGTTGATAAATGCTTCGGAAATTATCCCCATTTCATACAGTAAATGAAAACATCAGAAACGTTGGTAAGAAAATTTACTTCTAGATCATAAACAGCTTTGCTAGGGTAGTATAATATTTGGTGAATTACATATACATGGGAATGTTTCCACTTTTTTCTATGACATTTTTTATTGTAATTAGTCGTAAAATTCACTTGAGTTTTCTGCCACAGTACCTCATCACCCAAATGCTGCATCTTTCCTAATATTGTTCCTAGCCAGTATTTGTTCAAACATTATGGTTTGGTGGGTCAAGAATACAATAAATGTATACACATGGCACACAGTAAATACATGCCAACTGCAAGTGAAAGGAAAACAAATACAAAGCAAATTTTCTTTAAATTTGCAAGAATGCAGTTATTAAACACAGCTACTGCTAGTTTACCTCTCCCCTCATTCAACCCAACTTAAGCAAATAGACGTTACTTAACGTGTGTGTGCTAATTGTTTTGTGTCTTATCATAAATTTGCAAATATTTGAGACCTATAGTACAGTTTTACTAAAGGGAGGGACAAATATGCTCCCATAGCCAACCCTAAGCATACAGTGGTAAATGGTCAGTGGACTGGTACTCATATAGCACTTTTCTACTCTAACTGAGCACTCAAAGCGCTTTTTACTACAAGCCTCATTCACCCATTCACACACACATTCATACAAGCGCTTTATTCTTTGCCTTAAGCACATTTTAACACAAACACATTCACACTCCTATGGATGCATTGGGAGCAATTTGGGGTTCAGTGTCTTGCCCGAGGACACTTCGGCCTGTAGACTGGAGAAGTCAGGTATCGAAGCATCAGCCTTCATGTTGAAAGACGACCCGCTCTACTTCCTGAGCCAAAGTCTGTATTCTTGCTTAGGGCCCTGTCACACCATGACGATTTAACAAGCTTATGCCGACGCATTCAAAATCCTCTGAAAATTCCTCTGAAACACTGGCATACGCAGAACAATAATGTTGAATGGATGTATACATAACATATATGCTAGCGTACTGCCAGCATTCACAACTTGAAGCCCGTTTATACCACTCGCTTTAAACGCAGTCTCCGTATGCCTTATGTACCTACAACATATGGTCCTCGTATGTGAGACGTATGAGCTATACGCTGGCAAACGTTGGAGATTTTGTGCATGCTCAAAATTTTCTAGCAATCTTGCCGTGCCACCACATATACCAGCGTACTTCAGGATGCTCGTAACTAATAGAAAACTTCCCTAGAACTTAATTGACATTTGCTGGCGTATTTGCAGTTTTTTCCTATGTCGGCATAGGCTTGTTAAATTGTCAAGGTGTGACAGGGGCTTTAATTTAATTTGATTACACTGACTGTATGAACAGTGTTTTATAGTTTAGTTTTATAGTTTATATTTCTATATTATTGCCATTCACTGTGGACAGCCAAGTAAGAATATCATTGCAGAGGGAAACGTGTTTCCTTATTGTGTAAATGACAATAAAACTTGATTTGATTTGATTTGATTAATCAAGGTTGCTGTGAGTCACAGTGTATCCCTTGCAAGGACTGTAAGCTACCAAAAGAAGTACTAAGCAAACATGTTGTTATGCTGGATTATATAGAGCTGTTTGTTTTTGAGATAGGTCGTCATTGCCCAGAGTGTGGCATCATGCATACAGAAGTGTACGGACAGAGCAGAGTGAATGAAACGAGCGCAGAGTGAATCCTATGACTAGCACTAACGTCTAATAATGGAGCGGTGCACTCTGAAGTCATCAAACTCCTTTTTGTTTAAGTGATGAAATGTGCTTTACCATTTTGGAGATTAACAAACTTTTCTCTTGGAAATGCTGGTGTAAAAGAGAATAAAATAAAAGTTTAGTCAATTAAATGTTCAGGAAAAGGGTGTAGTTTGTAAGAAACCTACAGCCTACATATTTTATCCTTATAGCAGGGTTTTTGGCTTCCTCCTGTCCTCATTTTCCTGATATTCCTTATCAACCACACACCAGTCATTTTTCCTTTGTTGTCACACTACCTGTATATCTGTGCCGCAAAATGAGTCATCAGACTTGCTTGGCTCCTTTAAGCACAAGGCGAGTGACAGTCTAAGGCTGTGGCTGGTTTGAGATTGGACCCGTCTCTGTTGCTGAGCTCAGGAAGGCCTGGCTCGCTCTGATGACCTCACACACAAGCTACATTCAGT